>JAHPZR010012283.1:17500-18721 GCA_019787425.1 Platygyra sinensis | reverse complement strand
ATACTATTTTAAAAACAAGTACTAGTGACCAGCACACAGCAACGAATCTTGTTAACTCTTTTATCTATCCGACTGGATTCCTGTGGTTACTACACACTTCGTCAGGGATGTAAACAAGATAATATGAGGAACTTATTTTATACCTTAACTATGCAGTACAAAGGACGTTCCATGTAAGGTGTGAGCAGCAACGAAACCCACAAGAAATACGTGCAGGATATTACTAAAATCCTGCTAGGCGTGTAATGTTTTAATTTTGGGGCTCACAGTATTTAACGTTAAATCCGTGAGCCCCAAAATTAAAACAGTACACATCACTTGAGGTCTTAAGACCAATCGCGCGCGAGCAAAAAATTTTGATGGATAATAAGTACAGATAACGTTTCCTATATAAGCTGTATCTATTTCTTATTACTCTGGTTGTAATCTTGTGTAGTGTACGTGAGCAAACAATCTGCTAAGTCACTTTTTCCTGTACTGAATTTTTTGTATTAGCGTTCTTTGTGAGCGGTTGGGAATCCGAATATTCTTTTAGCGTAAATGCCTTATTCCGAATGTCCTAAATAAGATGAATCCTGTAACAGTTATGGATCTGGTATAATAACCCCTAGTGTAAACATACGTTTAGTCTAAGTTTGGCGTGGAACTCGAGAGATGGAATCTCCTTATAATTGAACGGGTTAAAAATGATTTCCGGAAAAAAGGACATTTATAGAAGTTATCAAAAGTTATACAAGTTCTAAATATAACGAAGTTTTAAAAATTATGAACTTATATTGTAATATATGATTACAGTTAGGCTTGCGTATAATTTTCGTGAAAAAAATTCCAGCACTTTCAACGACAAACTTTTTTTTTATGTAGGAATAAGATTCAGAACTGCTAGTTATGTGGGGCAACTCAATGAGTTAGCATTATGGACTGTTTTCAAACGCTTGTATGAAAAAAAATGATCCTAAAAAAGTAAGTCCTGAACGTACTACCAAGTTTACTGCATCTGTATTCATTTTTGAAGAATTAGTTGATTACAACATTGGCATATCTGCTTGGAAATTGCCTCCTTTACGAGCAACTTCCTTTGTAGCAATTTACTATGAAATACCGGTCAGATGTATGGAAAATTGGCTTAGATTTATTATTTGCTTGCACTGCCAGTCTTTCAAACATAGAAAATACATATAGAATGTTTTCATTCGCGTCACCTGTTTGTTGTTGAGTAGC
>JAHPZR010012283.1:0-12500 GCA_019787425.1 Platygyra sinensis | reverse complement strand
TTAAAGATCTGTATTTCGCATGCCTTTCATGGAGTTATGGATCCCGTTCGCACAAGTTCCTGCTACAACCTTAACCTTAAGTTTCCTTCATCAACTTCCCTGTGCAAGTACACACGGTACAGGGGCAACAAAGTTATAATTATAAAAGTTTCATTGATTGCAGTGAAAGGTATGTTAAGTAAAAGAGCAAAAGTACACGTTTCGTCAATCATCCTTTTTAATGATATTAAATCCTAATGAATTTTTAAGAAATATCTTCTCGGTATCGCTCAAATGACTGGAAAGATATATTAACTCTGCAACAATCCCAAGTTACTTATGGAACGATACGTAATAAAATTCTAGTTACGAAGGAGGTTTTTCTACTACAATGTGCTATAAACCTAACTTGGACATACTACTAAAACTGAAGTCACCACTGCCACAGACGATAAATGTCAGTATCTCAGATGAAATCTCATTTCGATCTACTTGACCTTAAATTGTAGTTCAGCAAGACCTTTTTCAGTCAGTCTCTGACAACAATAACAGTAGATCCCTATGGCTTCTCCGGTCAGTCTGTACTGACAACCAAGGACACCGCTACCTTGCTGATTCTTTATGTACATTTAACTAATATTATCAAATCTCTAAGTACGTGGGCTGTGATTGGTCAATTTAGGGGGTCGTACTCTCCTGCACGGCGCGCTAAAATTAAAGTTTTTTTTTGTTCCCAGACTGGTGCGTGATTTATCACCAAATTTTCTTAAACTATATAGAAAGTAAGGTTTAATTTCTTTTACTCTAAATTGTGTACTATTAAAAGCGTGATAACATCTTGAAAACGATTTCAAATTGACTCGTTTTCGCTTTCGAACTGCTTAAGAAATTGAAGCGTTTCCTTATGAATCGAGATCGTCCCAGAACCAGTCGGACACACAATACATCTATAATAAATATCTTACTAACGTCCCCTTCTCAGTCCGTACTGTAAGTTACGGATCATCGTCTTTTCCCACTCGGATTTATGGCCCGCTGCGCCGCGTGCTTGTGCCATAATGGAAGGGGGAAAACTCGGGTCCGAAATTACGGAACGGACCTGGAACTCAGTAAGTAAGAAGAATACAAACTTCTAAGACCTTCTAACGTAACCATTTATGTAGCATTTCATCGTTATAACATCATGCGGTAGAAGGTTCTAAACTGTTCTATGGCGGGCAGTAGACGGCTCTGAAAAGGTTCCCGAAATTTGATATTTACTTCTACTTTCCATAACAATATCAGCAGCTATCATACTTTCATCACACCAACAGTGGAGGTTTTTAAGATTCGAATACAACAAATAACACACAGGGACCGTGAGACATTTTACCAAGGGTGGCACTTGTCCAAACTTTTGAACAAGGAAGGATGGCCATTTACGTTAACCAAAATGCCATTAATAAAGTCACTGACGCAATTGACATTATATACAAAATACTTAAACTGCTTCAGTTTCGCTGCCTGTGGATTAACTATTTTCCTCATCGTTTGTTGGTAACATCCACTTCAATTACACTTTCCACTGACCACCCGTTCTGAGTTCCGTGTGCACTAGCAACCCTGCAATGGAGTAAGCAGAAAGATCTATGAGTAGTACACGGAAAACCAAGTTTCCCAAAGAGTATCTGGGGGTGAAAAGACTTATCTCTTCAGTTTTCGCAAATAGACGCTGACAAAAACTCTGCCAACGGTTGCAACCTAACCCAAGACGGTTAGCGGCTCCAAGCCTCTGGCATATGGGCCGTGAGTATCAGACATCAACTATGTCCGGGCCGTTGAACAAACAAATAGGGATTAGTCTTTCTGAAATTGCGTAAACATTGCAAATATTCGCTTAGATGGAGTCTTCGCCAACAATTCCCATCTGTCGATGCCAATACGCCAGACAGCCAGACCAAATAACAAAGATGGTCCATCCACACAAGGCGTACAGGCAACATGGTTCCTGCGGGCTCAAACAGCAAGTTTTCATTCTGGCCAAATGTCACATGCCGCTCTGCTGGCAGACAGGTAACGAGCAGGTAGACTGGACGCTGCCCTATAACTATACTGGTCATATCTGTTGTTGCCAGTTACCATTGACTGGTTAGCAACATATGTTGCCCCACAGTGGAGAAAGGGCCCCTGCGATGGGAACTTGGCACATCCTGCGGTGAGAACGACTTGACCAAATAATGCGTGGTCAATTGAACTACATGCGCTGCTGGTGCCATATACGGCCGTCGACACAAGGGATCAACTCACAACCTTGACTGAAAGTGCGACAGGACAACGTCTCAACACCAGGTTTCCCATGAGCGTCCGACACTGGGGAGTGAACCAAGGGAAGGGTACTCTACATCAGTTGTGCATCTTTGACTCAGTTCAGCTCTCTCGAACCTGCACCCGATGGTGGCGCACAGCCAGGCATGCCATCGTCGCACATCTGCTTCTCTACTTCGTCGCTGTCGCAACTTCATTTCTAAACTCGGTCGTTTGTCAGTATTCATATCGGGTCTTCACACTTGACTTCCAAGGTGCCGCAATGTCCGCAAGGTTGTCGCTGAGCATATTTCCTTGAAACACAGCAAGACCTGAAGAAATTTGCTGCATGGCAACATCCACCACCACGCCCGCACAAGAGCAATTCGTCCCTTGAATAACACGAAAGAACCTTTCCGTGGAGTTGGTGGACATATCTACCAACCTGTACACAAAGAACACAGGACGACAAGAGAAATTTATCATTAAGTCCCCAGCACCCGCTTCTTCAACTTCTAACTGGTTGCTTATTCGCCTACGCATTCGAGTTCAAATCGTGTATTCATCACCTTTACGAAGTACGCACAGGGGCTCCGCTTCCTAATATGCTCATTGATTCTTCTCTGTCTTACTTACCGCCATCCTGTTACGATTTACCGGCGAAATACAACAAGGGATTCTGTCTGAGGCACCCTCAACGCGTTTCAAACTAGTTAAATGATGGGAGATCGATCTATCATGACGGCAATGCGCCCCGGCCTTTGGAAGCATTCTTTCCTGTTGACTATTAAGATCTGTCTTGCACCGCAAGTGGTTGCAAACAAAAAATTAAGACTTTTTTAATCAGTAAGGCATTTTAAAAGTTGAGTACTAGTTAGTATATTTTGGATTTTTCACATTTTTTCTAGAATTGAACTTTGATATATCCAATTGTAATAATAGTTATAGATTTTCGTCGTAAATTACAATCTGTAGTAATTGTAACTAGATTTTGTAGGCAGTTTGAATTTATTGTAGTGCCTGTGAAGGGGCAACTTGATTTCATATTCTAGAACATGTACGCAATCAAAATGATGTAAATATTATTATATTATAAGTTTATGGCTACGAACTGGCTGCCACGAAAACAACGAGAAGATCATATATATAGCGTGCGTGGTATGTAGGACCTGAAAACTCCATTTTACACTGATGTGAGAATCTTACAATGGCTAGCCTTACATACGCTATGTGTCATCCGCTGCCAAGGGACTTATCAGAGGCCGTTCCGGTAACTGGTCAAAAACACCCGTGTTTGAAGTGCCGCTGACGATCCAAAATATGTGTGGGCAATCTGGCCTTGATATACCACACATCATTTCCCAGTTGCGTGATATGCCTATTCACAGACTAAAAGTGTTCGAATATTCCAAATGGCTGAGCCTATACCTACGTATGTTTCCATCCCTGCCAAGGAGATCATCATCATGAGGCCCTTTCCAGCTAACTCGTCAAACATACGCGGTGGAAGTCCACGCTAGCAATCAAAATATGATGGGGGGCGAATCTGGCCTTACCTCATCACAAACATACTTTTTTTTTATGCAATCCTAACTTTATAGCGAGTGGTAGCACATCGATATAGACATTAATTAGACTAACAACGTGGTGATATATTGTAATATCATCTACATAACACTTTCTATTGTGACCAAAGAAAAACATAGTAGTTTCGCAACTTGGCCTTGCTTTAAGCGCACTCCCCAGCTGCATTATCGTCAACACCTTTTTGCTCTTTGGTCAGTGGGTAGCGGTATTATCCGTCTGCAAATTGAAACTACTGTTTCGTGCGTCGCCGTTAAATACATGCTAGATGCGCCATTTATGTGGCCGTTACAGCGAGAGAACAAAGTCACCAGGACCAGAAAAGGGAAGGATTTGGAGCGAGGCAGACGCAATAGCGCTTACCATAAACTTCGCCGGGAAGGTCGCGTGCTGAGGCACCCGACAATACAACCAGGCAGGAACCTCAGGTGGGCAGGTGGAGTTACACGTCAGGCCTAATCTCAAAGGACCGATAACAAACTAATTTAACGAAAGAGTGTGTGGAAATCTTTTCGACAATATTGAAGCAGTACCGCATTCGCCCAAGCAGCAACAAAACGGCAGCAGAATTGTAAAAGGCAAATAGCAGTCGTGTAACCTTCTTTGCATCCTTCTCCCGTAACCTCTTCTTCCGTTCAGCTTACCCACGCAGGAGCACTACGGCCTTGTAATGATAGAAGAAAACATGCTCATAATTCTCTTTTGATAAGGTCCACTTCTTCGGGCCAAGGGCGACGACGTTCCAGTCACCAGCTCAGCCGCCATTTTTCTTGACGACCGAATTGGAAACTACCTCTTCGTTGGAAATAAATCATTTGCGTTTAGGCCCTTCTCAGTCCCTGACCTACAAAAGTAGGATTTTGTAGCTTGTACTTAGGTTTTGATGTAAACTTGATAACCAATATAGGACTCCATTCTCTTTTGGGGGGCGGGCTCGCCGATTTAAATCATCTCGAGGCAATAATTAACCTATTTCCACACAGGCACTGACACCATCTACTACATGTAATTTTGAGTAACACTGCGGGCAGCGGCATGATAGTTATTTTTCCTAGTACACTGAAGATAGAGCTTGGCTTTTAATCCGCCACGAAACATTAACTTCCGGGCTAAAAAGCTCCATTTAGCTTTGCCTAGATTCCTCCTGGCCAAGGGAAACGTCCCTTGTATCAATGGCTTGACAAAAAAAAAAATTAATTACGTTGTCGGGTATGTAGGCAGTTTAAGACGGCCATCTACGCACATTCAATGCGATCCTTTCAACTCAGCCTGCTTGCTTGCCTGTTAACTCTTGCCACGTAAACGGCTTTCGTCGGTTGTTTGCTAGCAGTTCTGAAATGAGCAGCACGGGAATGGGTTGGTATACTTTGATCCACGTACAACATGTTAAGTGAAATGAATGTACGCCTCTTTTTAGCGCAAAGTGATGACGCAAGGCCCCCTTTCAATTTCACGCGTTGTTCAGGGTGGTACTAACTATTAAATTTACACAATTTAACATTAAATTAAGTATTACAATACCTTACTGCATCAACAGTGGAGTATTTAATTTTTGCTCTGCGCACATCTACAAATAAAGACTTGATCTTTTATCTGTGCAAAAATTTATTGAAAATCCTGACCATTTCATGGACCCATACACACGTTTTATGTTTAATCGTTTGCCTTCAGGATTCGACATGCTGATATCGTCCTAAAAGGACATGTCCGTGAAATTCGGCTTGGCACAGAAAAACTTCTGAGGACTCTTCTTGAGAAACGTGTGCCTGGGCTTGGGTCCAGCCAAAATGGACGTCACTCGTCTAGTCCGCAGCCAGAGTCAACGAAATTGCAAATAAAGCTCTAATGTTAGTAAAAACCGAGGTTGTGTGTTTTTGAGCCAGTGCAGCTATTTACGAGGGTTCGCATTGCTAAAAAGAGGCAGTAAGTGTAATCAAAGATGCAATAAAGCATGTAAACTAACCTGTGAGTTTTACCAATATTGGCTGTCAACTGGGCTAATGCTATAGATGCAGGCTTTTCTCTTTGTCAGAGCTGCAAATCAAGATTGAAACGCGTTGATCAACAAGTTGAGCTTCTCCGCATGCTTGGACAAGAAGCAGTCCAAACGAAGGCTAGCTATCCACACACTCTAAGGATTATTCTGCTTAAGTTCTTCTCAAAGACTCTTCACCATTCCAAGAGATGTTCGGTGTAAAAAGGGGGGCAATGGGAGCCGTTTCACACGCGAGAAGCGTTGGGCATGGAGTAGGTTTTCACTGGACTACAGTTAAGGACTGGAGGTACAGGCGGAGCATGTAACGTTACTACTCTCTGCGGTACAGTGTGACGTAGTGGGATGTAGATGCATCTGGTCACGTTTCCCCCTCAACCCTAGCGAGGTCGGCTTCTTCATCAAATGTTATCTTTGGCCCCACTTTTGAACGGGTCAAGTTCCTCATCTGACGCGTAAGTCAAAACACCAGTGAATAAAATAGTAACCACTCCGAATTAAATAACAATGCGCCAGTAAGAAAAGACCCTCTGCATTAATTACATTTAGCCGAATCTTGATTCAATTAGTGCTCCTAAAAGACTTAAATGCAAGAATCCATTACACAATAATGCAGGCAAGTAAAAAATTGCCAATGTTAAGATTATTTGCAGTAATACAACTCAGCAGGTGTATTAGATATATTAAAATGATAGAGTCTCAGAAAACCTGCAGTTCAACACAATAAGTGTTCCAGATTAAGCACTGGAATCTCATATCAAGCCTATGATTTGGTGGCAAAACTGGGAACTCGACCCTTTGGATGTCGTTAGTTAGTTACACACTTAAGCTGCCACTGAGCTGAACAGTAAAATATTTACATTGTATTGGTACAGAGCGCTCACCCCTGGCAGCGGCTTGCCACATCCATGATCCAGTCTTTCAATAACGATGTCCAGTAACATCGAGTATTACCAATGTTCCTCACAAAACTTGGTCAACCCCTTTTTCCTTGATTCAATCTCTTGTAGTCTCACCTGAAGAATGGATATTGTTCAAAGACAATATCCTCTTAAACAACTGAAAAGCAAATGGGACATAATTATGTGAAATTATTAACTTGACAACTACGTTTTGACAACGATCATTGACATGTTCTCAATCTTTTTCCCTGTTCCAGAATCGGGCAATGCTACAGATAAAGCATTCCTCTCTTACTCTATTGAGGCAAATTTTTTTTTTTCATAATAAAATCAAAGTCAAAAATAAATAATTGGTATCAAGTAGTATATCGATTGTGTCACTCGTGGTAAACGAAATTTATATCCCAATAGACTGGGCTAGTGTTAAAATACGAACACAATACCTTTCAAGGGAGGGCAATGGTGTTTAGGTGCTGTTGCCTAGACTGGAAAAATGGCTATTGATCTGTTCTACCTCTTGACCTGTTAGTGTCCTCCTGTATCCGTGTTGCGCACCGACCTCCGGGGCCACAGAACCTTACAAACAAAAGTCCCTTCCATTGCGAACATGATCCCAAATACATCTCATAAATGTCTTTATGTACAAGAAACACATAATGTATTTATAATCTATGCTGTAATTCCGTTTTTTTCATATACCTGACAGGTCCAAGCATGGGCCTTGGCATGCATTCCACAGATAGTGCATGGACTTCATGACTTTGTACACACATTGGGATTCCACGTCTTCCGTAACCATGGCAATACTTGCAACTGACATCATACCTACAAAATTGGGAAACCTTTTTCTTTTGGGTATAAGCACACTTTGTCCAGATCGTGGGTCATAAACCATAAACTATCACATACAACATGTTACCTGCTTGTGCTATGGTGGTGTGGGGCCGGACAGCCAAGGATTCTCGAAGGCGCATTTCATCACGGTTTACTCTTTTTTTTAAGCAGAATTTTCACAACAGATCTCCAATTACTTGTCACCACATCTTGAATACTTTTCACCTCTAAAATAAATATAATGAAATAACATGATGTCAAATGCTGTGATCTCATGGTGCTTCACACGAGGAGATAGCAAGATTGTACAGTGATACCGAGTTCACTCCACCTCTCAACTTGCTTAAACCCTCAGTACTTTTGTCTCCTACATGTAACTCCTAGTTAATGACTTTTTAAGGAGGAGGTACCTACTAATAAAAGAAACTAATTTTCAGCCTTACCTTGAGCTTGAATTTATCCTGTTCTTCCCGAAGAAAGAGGAATTTTACCACCATGTGTGCACAGTAATGTGAAGTGAGTTTTTGTGGGACCCACAACTGCGTTTTAGACGTCCAATCACAGACAAACATTATGTTTATTATTTTTCACGGGCCATACCAATAGACACTACATATGCCGCAACGAAATTAGAGCTTACAATTTAATGAAAATTGCCTAGATTCATTTGTAAATTCCTTTTGGTGTATTTACCATGTGGTCTGCAAAACCTTCTCAAACTGCTTAATATTATTGGACAATGTTAAAACAAAGAAAATCACAAGCTTGAAGGGGTTTATACAGTTCTGTAATTTAGCATAGGTTTTTTTAATTTTTTTTTTATTCGTTTTCGAGATTTAATTACCGTTACATCTCTTGCGTTTTAGTTTCAATGACAGATATATCAAACAATCGAGAGAGTGTTTCATCAGGCTGTCCAATGACATTCAAATTTTGTCAAAATAATACGCTGCGCGTCCTTATTTTCACTCTCTTCACGGTGTTTGGATATCCCGATGAACGCCTGTCACTCGTGTTGATGTATATTGCCAGCAATTTCTACTGTTCTTAATGGAAAAATGAGAAATTATGTTTCAGCCAATGCAAATTCGTGAATTAATTCATTTCCATTCATTCTGAAAGACAAGCCAATCACGAATAACAACATCAATACGAGAATGAACTCAACCTCCTTTCTCTTTGACCCTTTATACACTTGTTGGATATGTTCATCCACTTTGAATTTGAAGCAATAAATGCTTCGCCATAGTAGCAGTTTCTCTGGCGACTGAAAGAGTCAATGAGTTGAGTAAATAATGACCTGAAAAAGTGCTGTTTAGACTGTAATTAGAATATAAAGAATACCATAAATTAGCTTAAAAACAATTTAAACAAAAACAATATGATAACAATATAGCAACATCACACAACAAAGCAAATGATAATAGTTAAAGTGAAATATTGATGACAACAATTATGACAACTTCTAAGTAAACCAATAACTTAAATCAAAAACAAACAAATCTATATGTATAACCTTCCAGCTGAGTTGAAACGATACAATTTCATGTTCCCCATCAACATGGGCAGAATGTTGTTGCGTAGAACAAGCAGGGCAAGTCATCCAGTCTTTTTCCTGGAGCAGTTCCAGTTCATAGTGGCAAAACTTCCACTCCTTGAAAGCTCTGCTGAAGGTGGAGATGTTGATTACACCAATCTAATGACAAAAAGTCCAAAAAAATTGAAAAATACCATTGTTCATTCTGTTATTTACAATCCATAGAGCATAATTCCAAACAAGCATGTTTTCACACCTGGTTATTATGGATGTTTAACCAGTAGAAATTCCGAAGATACCTGCGAGCAGGTGTAAAACCCTATAGCCTGCAAAGGCAGATGTATTTTCCTGCTGTCCTTGTCTCGGCTGAAAATAATGTTCCGCAAACCCAAGCAGGAATAATTTCTGCTTAATCACAGTTTAGCTGAAGTAACCCCAGAACTACTCCAAGAGGTATTCCTGCGAGGAACACTGAATTTCCTTCTATCATGGAATCTGACTGGCCAAAGTGAAAGAGAAAGAAAGTAAAGTAATTGCTTCACAGAATAGTTTCTGGCTCGGTTACAGATGTTATTTTCCAGTGGAGACAAGTAACAGCCGTGAAATATGTCTGCGTTCACAGGCTACAAACCTTATGGCTCTCTGCTGTAAGAACATAATTTTAGAGCCAACTGTGTGTAAATAAATTAATATACTTCATTTAATTACATGTAAATCTAATAAAAATAATACCTTATACTAAATATTGCAATAAGTAATTATTAATTATTAAATATTAATCAACAAATGTTTCACCACTCACCCTTCCTTTAGCTGCAGAGAAATCCTCAAGACTTTGGATAAAGGACTTTCAGAAACACCGGCATTCTTTTCTGAACATGTCCCAATACTCCAAAAGGTCTCTATCAAACAGGAGACAGATATTAGAAGGTGTACCAGGCCAGAAACCCATCTGAATGGTAGCTGCCAAATCAAGTTTAAAGGCACTGTGACAAGACAGTCACACATTGATAGTGCGACACCATATCAAGATCAAACCGCCCTGAAAAGAGGGAAGCAAAATAATTTAGGTGAATTGCTGCAGGTAAAAAGGCATATTTTATGGTACTGGTATTAACAGTGGTTATAGAAAGTGATTCAAGTTTTAGTGTACCAAAATTACAACACCTTGCATTGTTTATAATTATGCACTGAAGGTCACTGCAGATGGTTTGCATCACTTTACCACAGGTTGGACATGTAACAAGGGTGATAGGGAAGATACGTTCTGCAAACTAAAAAACAGTTCTTATAGTTCTTGACAATCACCATGAAAAAGGCCTTTACAGCCTTGTAACAATTCAAACATTTGTTAACAATTAATCAGAAAATTCATTATTTTCATCTAGTAAATGAAATAGGCAAGCTAGAATACTCACTAATTGAGACAAGGCAACCTTCATCATCAACAGACTGTGTTGGCTTAAATGTTGGTAAAATCCACCCATAGAGGATCTCTCTGTCATGAGAGGCTGTGAAGTATGTACTTCCTCATCGCAAAAGGTACATAGGTAGTAACCATAATTATCACACTGGTGACATCGAACAAGAGCATTCTCAGAACTGCACTTGAGACATCTTTGAAGATATGGTGCTGAATATTTCACCATTAACTCAAATAGCAGTTTCCTTGATGCCTCCCAGTTTTCATTGATTGTCTGCATTCTCCTTCCCCATGTTTGCCTTGTTGTCTTTTTCCAGTCACGAAGAAGGTTGTCCGCATCACTTAGCAGAAGATCATAACTATCTAAAGAAATGAAAATGCTTCATGTAACAAATTGTTGTTAATAAAAACAATGACACCTGGAGGAAGTGAGATGATTAAGACCAAAGTTCAAAATAAAAAGCAAAGGATTGTATGCAGCCAAACAATAACAATCAAACTAAATAAGAAAAAGAATACAACTGAATTTATGGTGAATTGACTGAAATGACTGAATCTACATGCATACAGATGAAATCAAACCAGTCACATTTAACAAACAGCTCTTACAATGTCACATCTGACTGGCTTGATAGAACAAAAGAAACCTACGCAGACAAAAAATGCTAAGAACGATCAGGCAAAGAAAAGAGAAAGAAAAATGGATTTTTACCATCTGAATGGTGTTCAATCTGCTCTGTGTCTTCTTCAAAATCAAAACGAGGACCAACGTCCACAGTTGAAGCTCCTAAAAAGCAGGACAGAAATATGTAGAAATCAAAAGGATGCAATGATAAGTTCAGGCTGTAGAATATAACTCTCAAAGAGCTAGCAATGTGTGCTAAAATGATATGTGTACCCCTTTTTGTAGTACTTAGATAAAATCTGATCTCGGGATTAATCAGCAATGTAACCAAGGTATTGTGTAGTGAGGATTTAACCAAGGTTAATGCACGTAAAGAGACAACGGTCAAATTCTGTTAACTTTGAAATTATTATCAAGTCTGAATGTAATCTGGATACACAGACCAGGGCCACTTGTAAAAATTCTGTTAAGCTAGTATTGTTAAATCAGTCCACATGGATAAAATGGCGAAATCAAAGTACTTACTGGCGCGATATTTCCGATTTGGTCTGTATTTGGTTTTACAAACTCGTTGGCCAGTAACTGGATCACGTCGAAACTGTATCACCGTAGCCTTCTTTTTACTTTTCTTGCTAGAATTTTCATCCAAACGTTTAGCAAGACCAGCAAGAATATCGGCAGAAGACTCATTCTTTTTTTTTCGCGTTTTACGTACAAGGTTACTCATACTGCTTTCCCCTTGTCCGCTTGATCCGCCATTTTGTTCTGACAGAACGCTCGGCTTGGGATCCAAGCCTCCCTATTCTCACAGCTTGTTTTACTGATTATTATAAATTCAAGACTTCGAGCCACTTACTGATTATTGGTAATTCTAGAGCGAGGACATGTTGAACTGCAACGGTACATTCTCCGCCCTCAGCCGCCATCTTGAAAGCGGAGTAGACCCTGGGAACGAGGTTGGGTTTGTTGCCATGGCATATGGGGAACTGGTTCAAATCGAGCGAGGGAGTTTTCTAACATCAGCCGCCATTTTGGAATGCGTAGCAATCGTGGAAGTTTTCTGTCGGTTTTTGATCCTAAACGTTTTCATAATCTTTCGCTTTCTCGTTAAAAATACTGTAGAAGTTAGTCATCAACCTTTTCGGGTTATTTTAAAAAGAGTTATCCATTTTATAAGACGCGAAATGCCTCCAAAGGCTTCGTGCTGTTGCCCGCATCACGGTCGCTGGGGCATTCAGATTTGACTGACCTGAGGACCGCAACAGAACCCGGGTTAAAATTCTGTGAAGTGGACAAGGATGGTCGACACAAAGGAAGAAAAAGGAAAATTTGTACCTCTT
>JAHPZR010012281.1:20000-38924 GCA_019787425.1 Platygyra sinensis | reverse complement strand
TTGCGTCAATACTTCACTAAAGTCCAGCATTGCAATAAAGTTATTTTTTTCATGTTCTAGGTACCTTTGTGTTTTTGAATTAATCCGTTTCCTTTTCAAGTGAAGTGAATGTTGTGATCGATAAATTTACATTTAGTTTTACCTCAAAATTAAAAATTGTCTTCAAACCTCCGAGGCCTCTGTGTTCCTTTGTGATAGGTGAATTCCCATTAATGGATGACCGTTTAATGTGTACACTATGCCCTGATAAAATTTCGTACCTGGTTTCCGGTGTTCCGCTGTTTACTATGATGAATGATTTGAGGTCGGAATTAAATTCTCGAAATTCAGTTTCTAACGCTTCGCGTTTTACATCTCTTAAAATGAGCGGCATTACTGTTGATGAAAAGCATTCATTTGATTTAAGTTGAGTGAAAGTTTACTCCAGCCACGCCTTGTTGTTGTAAACTTTATCAAACAAAATATCCCCGCATTTGATTAAACGACACTCGTTGGCAACGCTGTTTTATCGGCCAGTCCAGCTTAACAGAGCTAGCGGTTTTGTGAATATCCCAACAACTAATTTGTGATATGGGAATCGGCTTTAACTAATGAAACTACAGTTACTCCGCTACAATTTAACGGTGTTCTAGTTGCTCAAAATTCACCTCGACCATAGCGTGACATCAGTTTGTCACAAACTGTCATCCGACTCGAAAATAATATATTGACATTATTCATAACTTTATATTTGGTTTAGAAGCTGTGACAGTGAGAAAATTGTCTTTTGCCTTTGTTGTCTTGCAGATGCAGCTGTTTTAAAGTATGTGGCATCAAAATTAAACTGAGCATGACATATTATGTAAATTAATTTGTACAAACTAAGGTAATAAGGAGATAGCTTTCCTCAACGGTTTCTCCTGTTGACTTCTCCAAAGTTGTATATGTGGGAGACCAGATGTGGTGCATAAAAATTGTGTAGGTATGGAGAATATTTTTTTCAGTCATTTGTCATTAGGCTTTTGTACATTATGTTTTTATTTTCCCACTAAAATGCTCCACCTTAATGCCCCATTTTTTCCACTGAAATGCTCGGTTTCAACCAAAAATGTCACTGAAATATTTGGTTAATGCTCATGCATAGGGGTTTTAAATTTTCAGAATAATTTTAACGTCTCAGCACAATTAACAGTTCAGAGTGCTTAACAAGAATGTATATGTAGTATAACAAGTTAACAACAACGCATGTAAAAGTTTGAATACAAGCCTCTTAGGAGGTGGCAATGCCTATTTCCCTTTTGTAAACAAGCGATGCCATGTTTAATGGTTGATGCCATAACTGGTAACCAAGCTGCCATAATTGGTAACCAAGCCTTTCAGAATGGACGATGCAATATCTACTTCAGTTCAGGCCTGGACAAAAGAAACTGGTTATAATTTGTTGATGGAGTGAAATGCACTCACAAAGTGCTTTTTAAAATTGTTTATATTCACACTGGTTTGCTTACAGTTAGCTTTTGTTTGTAGGTTGGGGCAGCTCTATCATTAATATTTAAGAAAGTCACACTGTATAATTACATTTTGCAGAAATTTGGCGGATGAACCTGGTAGTGCAGTAGATATAAGAGGGATGTTTACGAAACAGAGGTTCCAGGTTCGATGCTAGGTGAAATGGCATCGCTTGTTTATGAAGGGAAAATTGCGGTGGCAACTGTTTTGAATCACAATGGTTACAGTTTGTTGCATGGACCTTTTTCACACAATGAATGTTATAAATCTATCACCTGCACTTGAACATTATTGAATTGTGTTACATCACATCCATTTATCAATCTTAATGCGTACAAAAACCTGCAACCAAAGAATATATATTCTTGAAAGCAAAAACAGTACCTACAAGCAATATTGTGTGAATTATTACTCTGAATAAGGAAATAGTCCTAATTGTGTTGTATAATGAAATGATAATAAATATTTTAATTATTGTTAAATAGAAGAGATGCTTGAAATTGGTTAGTACAACAGCTCAAAAGCTTTCCTTCACTTAATGTATGCTTCAATGCCATTTTTGATGTAACTTTCCGATCTTGCAAATGTCCATAAAAACAGAGAACGATTCAGAGTGGAGAGAACAATTTCTTCTCTCAGTAACATGACATTGATTTTCAAGGACAACAACAACTTTATTCACCCTTATTCTTGAGAAAATTAGCATGAAATAAAAATTCAAACTTAAAGGGTGTTGGCTTCCTAAAATGACTAAAAAGTTAACAAGGCTAGGAAGTCAATTTATGTGATCTTTATCAATTACTACAGATTGATGCCGGTATTGAATCAGTAATTTAAAAAGATATAACAAACTCATTTTCACCATAACCGTCTTGTTAATTAACTCGCGACAGCACTTTCTACACACTACCTTTTCTCTAAACGTTACATACGTGCGGTACGAACTTGGTTTCGGCAACTGTTGCAAAACATTTTTCCACCCTACAAAATCTGACAAACGGCAACAAGAAGCAGAAGCAACGAGGGAAACAGTTGCTTGCCAGTAAAAGCGAGAACGGTAGCCTACGAAACGTTTGACCTTTATCACCCAACATTTTCCAGCCATTCTGAAAAGGAGGACAAAGTAAAAAGCCTCCAGCATTTTCCTGAAACTTTAGAACAAGCAATAAAGCAAAGTCAATATGAACCGCTCTTTCGGACACCATCTTTGTTTTAAGATTTTCGGCAGCGCGCGCTCAAGAAGAGTTTGAGTACTAGGCCAACAAATCAACCAATCAGACAAAGTCTCCCTTGCTGTATCATACTTCTGATTGGCTCAATCTTCCAAAACTTCAGGTAGCTGTATATCTTTTTATCTTTAATTGATCAACTATTTTCCACTTAACAAAATCTCTTCTGAGTCTAAATACCCCAGTAATCCTATGGGGGGAACCAGGAGGGAGGGGTGACTCTATTGTTTTCGAGTATCTGTCAGAGACCGACTCATCACTGCCAGTGTGACGTCACATAGCAACAAGTCGAAGCTTCGCTCGGCTTGCCCAGATTTGGCGTCGGGACTCCATTGAATTCAAACAAATCAAAGGATAATACAAGCTATTATTGCTCTATTATTCACTAATTTGGCACAAGTGTGCAAGCTTTGTAGTGGATGTCTGTGAGTACAACTGTTTGTTGTTTTGTGTGCGTTTTGGTTGAAAACAAATCGGGTCAAGTGGGGTTACCGCCATCTTGACTTCCGGTCAAGTAAAGGCCACCCAAAACGCCCGCCGTTTTCTCTTCAAGTTTTCAACAGAGGTACCTCATAATAGGAGGTTTTGTTCCTTTTTGATAACTTTCTATAAGCCATTGTTAGTTTTTCTCAATGTGATGAGTCATTTTGCTCAACAATCCTTTTGAGTGCGAGGGTGTTCTCTCGTGTGTGGTACTTTGTTGGATTGCTGAAAGGTCAATAGTATCTGTGTTTACCATTGCGTGACATTAAACGCTTGCTCCCATGCTTGAAAGCTGGATTAATTCTGAACTTGAGAAAGTCTTTAATTGGCTATGTGCATATTGATCAGTCCAATTTCGTTATTTTCCGTCCAATTCAAAGAAAACTGCCTAAGCAGGTTATGTTATCTATAAACAACCAGATGCTAATCCAGGAAACCTCCATTAGATACCTTGGAGTTTACATAGATTACAATATTAGCTGGAAGACTCACATCACTAATATTTCTAAACAAAATCAAGAGAAGTATAGGCATTCTTTCTAAACTACGTTATTTCTTAAGTACTAAAACACTACTTAGTCTGTATTATGCTTTAGTTGAGCCTTTTTTAAATTACTGCATAATTGCTTGGAATAATACCTATCAGACAACTTTGCAGCCTTTATTTATTTTACAGAAGAAAGCCTTAAGAGCAATTCTCCAACAAAGTGAAGCAAAGTTGGAGATGAAAAAAATTAATCCCCCTCAATTTTTGTGCGGAGGTAGGTTACCTGGGGGGATAAACAAAAACAACCACATTTGGATCGGCAGATGCATCCTTGCCATGGTAACCACACTTGATCTCGTCGACCAGAAGTCTATATTTTGACCAAAAAATTCACTCTCAAGAAGTAAAAATAAACGAGTCTGGTTCTCCGCTGCATGTGAGCCAATTCAAATGAAATTCATACAGATGATAGAGCCACTCTCCCAGTTTATAAAATTGGTCGTTAAAATATTTTGGGTTTTATAGACAAAAAGAATATGCTCGTTTTACTATGTCCCCTGTCAGCCATTTTGACAAGCTGGAAAACAAAGCACAACGATATACGTAATTTCTCTGAAAGTGCTCTTTCCACACGAACCAAATTAGCAGCAGAGCTTAAATAGCTATTGAAGTTTCTAAAAATCATAAGATCTATTTGGGGAAAATTATATTCTGACAATGGTTGCTGGAGACATCTGGGGAAAATTGCAAAAAATTCCAAAATTGGCAATTTTGAGGGCTCTAGTACTTGGTTCAAACAGGCTTTAGAGAGAGAAAATCCGCTTCAAAAGTATCTTTTATCATCTTGCCTGTTACCTCCATTTAGTTCATAAGGTTTTGGCCACCGAATTTGATGAAAAGTAAATTGATACAAAACCTACCTTGAAGGTTTTTGGGAATCTCTTCAGGATACTTTCGTCGCGTGGTTGCTCTAGTGAATCTCCTTCGCTCGCTGCATTTTCTTGACCAAATCTAGCGCAGACTCTAATCTAACGGCTACTCCAATCGAATATCCAGTTTGCCGTGTTTCAGACCATAGATGATGATACAAGTAGCCCGCCTACACTTGACAAAGAATAGTTGACAAGGTCAAAACATGGTCGTAATACTTGCGATTTCTGCCGTCGAGCATCTAAATTCATTCAATATTATCCAACCAGGAAGTGAAATAGATGTGTCGAGATCAATATACAAAGCAAATGTATGCTTTTGAACGATCCAAAGTAGCGTTAATGGCTAAAATCGAGTAAGATATCGCGATTGCCGAACTAGTAGGCCGGAAGTCCGAGAAGCACGACTGCTGACCGGATGTAACACAATGTAATGGTATGAAACACCGGATGCAAGTGTAAGGATAGCCTCTTGTAATGGATTTGTTTTTACTATGGCAATGATGAAGAAAGCCAAACCAAAAAAGACGAAAATCAAAAAGCATTAAAAAAAACTTAAACGTTGAGCAATCCCACACCCCAGGAAACTGGAAACAAGGTTGAAATGTATAGGTGCAAAACGTTAAACTTTATTTTTCGTTGAATGGGTACAAGTGCAACTGCAGCATTTTTGGCACGCACAGAATGAATTTCCTTTTTTGTGCATACTTGTTTCGGCAGACAGAGTTCGAACGTTCAAGAGTTCTTAGAAAAACTAACTTCCTTGTTCTCATTCAAGCCTACACGTCATTTGTTGTTAAGGAAAGCCTGAACATATTTTAACACCTGTCAGTACTCTTGAATTTACTGTAGCTAAACCAAGAGATGATAAATTGTATCCTCCTTTATATAAGCTTCAATCGGGGACATAATTAGTTGATACATTGTCTTTCCATAGTACTTGTTAGTGCACCACTCTTTTTATCGCGAAAAAATTGTGGAAAAGACCCCGCTCCCTCATTCAATGTTGCTTGTTTGTTCAGCAAGATCACAGCAATTGCGGCACAACATTGTTTGGGGAATAAAGCGAATAAATAAAGCGTTCACATACATGTATGTCTCCTTCTTCTGGTTTCCCGATACGCCCTGGATTCCGTACTTGAGGCATACGCTTTTTAGGTTCGGCAGCGTTAGTTTGGCCCGAAGCTCATCTCTACTCATACAAGAAGGTGCTCATTTGTTTAGTTTGAAGGTAAACCTCGCAATAGCTGTGATTGGTTATGAGGGGTAGCCGTAATCCACTGGCTTTACTACACTGAATCAACAATCAGCGACAAAATTGTTGACACATTCACCCTTTTAATCCCCTATTTCGTCACTGGGATCCCTTTTTGCCCTCCTAGCTTGTCCGTTGAGCTCCCCTTCTCCCTCCCCCCCCCCCCCCCCCCCCCACACACAACACACATGGAAAGACAATGTATCAACTAATTATGTCGCCGATTGAAGCTTATATAAAGGAGGATACAATTTATCATCTCTTGGTTTAGCTACAGTAAATTCAAGAGTACTGACAGGTGTTAAAATATGTTCAGGCTTTCCTTAACAACAAATGACGTGTAGGCTTGAATGAGAACAAGGAAGTTAGTTTTCTAAGAACTCGTGAACGTTCGAACTCTGTCTGCCGAAACAAGTATGCACGAATAGGAAATTCATTCTGTGTGTGCCAAAAATGCTGCAGTTTGCACTCGTACCCATTCAACGAAAAATAAAGTTTAACGTTTTGCACCTATACATTTCAACCTTGTTTCCAGTTTCCTGGGGTGTGGGATTGCTCAATGTTTAAGTTTTTTTTAATGCTTTTTGATTTTCGTCTTGTTTGGTTTGGCTTTATTCATCATTGCCATAGTAGAAACAAATCCATTACAAGAGGATATCATTACACTTGCATCCGGTGTTTTCATATAAATGAGTCGATAAGTAAAGATAAATTCAAGCAAATTTTGCGTAGATTTTCCAAGGACATTAATAATTTCTCATTTAGAGCTCCTATGACAGCTTATAAACACGATCATTATGTATATTTTGAACTTGACTTTATTTATATATTTTATATCGTCTTACTTTTATTTAACTTATTTTAGATGCAGGTCCACATCAGCCTTTTGCTGCCATTGTAACTTAACCTGCTTTACCAAATATAAGTATGTATGTATTGTGTTACATCCGGTCAGCAGTCATGCTTCTCGGACTTTCGGCCTACTAGTTCAGTTTATTCACCATTCTTGGCTTATCGGCCATCGCGATATCTTACTCGATTTTAGCCATTAACGCTACTTTGGATCGTTCAAAAGCATACATTTGCTTTGTATATTGATCTCGACACATCTATTTCACTTCCTGGTTGGATAATATTGAATGAATTTGGATGCTCGACGGCAGAAATCGCAAGTATTACGACCATGTTTCGACCTTATCAACTATTCTTTGTCAAGTGTAGGCGGGCTACTTGTATCATCATCTCTGGTCTGAAACACGGCAAACTGGATATTCGATTGGAGTAACCATTAGATTAGAGTCTGCGCTAGATTTGGTCAAGAAAATGGAGCGCGCGAAGGAGATTCACTAGAGCAACCACGCGACGAAAGTATCCTGAAGAGATTCCCAAAAACCTTCAAGGTAGGTTTTGTATCAATTTACATTTCATCAAATTCGGTGGCCAAAACCTTATGAACTAAATGGAGGTAACAGGCAAGATGATAAAAGATACTTTTGAAGCGGATTTTCTCTCTCTAAAGCCTGTTTGAACCAAGTACCAGAGCCCTCAAAATTGCCAATTTTGGAATTTTTTGCAATTTTCCCCAGATGTCTCCAGCAACCATTGCCAGAATATAATTTTCCCCAAATAAATCTTATGATTTTTAGAAACTTCAATATCTATTTAAGCTCTGCTGCTAATTTGGTTCGTGTGGAAAGAGTACTTTCAGAGAAATTACGAATATTGTTGTGGTTGTTTTTCCCGCTTGTCAAAATGGCTGACAGGGGACATAGTGAAACGAGCATTTTCTTCTTGTCTATAAAACCCAAAATATTTTAACGGCCAATTTTATAAGCTGGGAGAGTGGCTCTACCATCTGTATGAATTTCATTTGAATTGGCTCACATGCAGCCGAGAACAAGACCCGTTTTTTTTTTACTTCTTGAGAGTGAATTTTTTGGTCAAAACATAGACTTCTGGCCGACGAGATCAAGTGCGGTTACTATGGCAAGGATGCATCTGCCGATCCAAATATGGTTGTATTTGTTTATCCCCCGAGGTAACCTACCTCCACACAAAAATTGAGGGGGGGTTAATTTTTTTCATTTCCAACTTTGCTTCACTTTCTTGGAGAATTGCTCTTAAGAATGCCTACTCAAATTTGTGCTTTCTGTGTGTTTTTAGGCTGTTGTAAAATTTTTATCTGAAAAGTACACGACAAAATCAGTATACGATAGCAATTGTTTGCAATGATAAAGGGCAAGACATGAAGTTTTGCCTGCGAGAGAAAAAGTAGATAAGACAATATCACAGATAACAGGTGCTTAAACCAAGTTCATCGCTACACAAGGCTCTTAAAAGTTTGTATCGGGCTTATCCGCTCTGGCTGAAAGCAAAAATGCCTGGAAAAATGCCGATATCTTATTCTTTCAAACCTTTGTACGCAAAATAAAGCTTGTATAAAAAGGTTTTCCATGAATTAAACAAGAAACAAACATTTTTGACTAAGCAATATGCGGAAAAGTTTCATTATAAAATATAACATTTGCATTTGCCACCACGTAGGATTCTTTCATTGCTAATATATTCTTTAAAAACTTACATTGTAAAAACGAAAGCGTAGGTTACTACAGTTATTCATTGAAATAATTAGTTGTGTATACCAAACGTTTCAACGTGTTTCACATGTTTTGGACGGGAAAGGTTTGTGACAGCACCCTATCCACCATCAGTTGAGCTGTAACATCAGTGACGCACCCCCTATCGCCTCGTATGCCACTTTACTTGCTACACTTATGACGCCATCTGTGATCTGTTACTGAATAGACGCACGACAACAGGGAATGTTTTGTTAACTAGTTAACACGATGGCAGAGAATTGACCTTGTGTTTCTTGTGTTTCATTGTTTCATTGCTCGGCTTTCGCAGCTTAACTTGTCAGTGGGCGCTCAAGGCCATTAGACTCAGTGCTGCGTAATTTTGGCGCACAACGAGAAATGTTAGTTACAAACATGATGTCAAACAGAGCGAGACCAAAAGTTCTTAATCTGTATAGTTACCAAATGTGTGAGGGAAGTCAGGTTTTCAGTTAAGAAAAGTAATTGAGACATTTTTCCTCCCAGCTTTGCTGTAATCGTGAAGCACTTTTTCGTGAACTCTCCAAGTTTCACGCGGACAACGGAATTCGTGCTGAAAAACGTAGCAGGCTGAGCATCCGCCGAGTATCAGAGTATGTCAGTTTCATATTAGAGCAATACGTCCATTACATAAGTTTTTATGCGCTATCTTCTAGTTTAATGGGTCGCTAACATACTTTCAAGACCATTTGGTTTTATCAGCTGAGTTGATAATGTGAATTGGCCACCGAATAGAGATTCGAAAGAAGAGATACGGTGGCCAAAGAGATACGGTGGCCAATTCACAATATCAACTCAGTTGATAAAACAAAACCAAATTATCCTGTAATACTCCCACCGAAGCAGCACCATAGTTTCTTAGAAACTTACCCCCTTTACTTTCAAGACTGCCTGAAATATCTCATTACAGTTTTTAGGGAATGAAAATTCCTCTGTGACGTGTATACGTAAGCAAACAATTCAAAGTTAACTTGAAGTGACATTCATGTAAAATTGAAAGCAGTAGCAATGATTTTTTCTTTAGTGTTTTTCTTAATATTGAGAAACTAGTCACGCCGAACTGAAATGAAATGCATTTTAGCTGCGTTTATTTAACAATTAGACCCTTCGCCCGAAAGGGCTACGGGTCAATAGCCCATGAGGCGACGCCGAATGGGCTATTGACCCGTAGCCCTTTAGGGCGAAGGGTCTAATTGTTAAATAAACGCAGCTAAAATGCATTTCATTTCAGTTCGGCGTGACTAGTTTCTCAATATTAAGAAAAACACTAAAGAAAAAATCATTGCTACTGCTTTCAATTTTACATGAATGTCACTTCAAGTTAACTTTGAATTGTTTGCTTACGTATACACGTCACAGAGGAATTTTCATTCCCTAAAAACTGTAATGAGATATTTCAGGCAGTCTTGAAAGTAAAGGGGGTAAGTTTCTAAGAAACTATGGTGCTGCTTCGGTGGGAGTATTACAGGATAATTTGGTTTTGTTTTATCAACTGAGTTGATATTGTGAATTGGCCACCGTATCTCTTTGGCCACCGTATCTCTTCTTTCGAATCTCTATTCGGTGGCCAATTCACATTATCAACTCAGCTGATAAAACCAAATGGTCTTGAAAGTATGTTAGCGACCCATTAAACTAGAAGATAGCGCATAAAAACTTATGTAATGGACGTATTGCTCTAATATGAAACTGACATACTCTGATACTCGGCGGATGCTCAGCCTGCTACGTTTTTCAGCACGAATTCCGTTGTCCGCGTGAAACTTGGAGAGTTCACGAAAAAGTGCTTCACGATTACAGCAAAGCTGGGAGGAAAAATGTCTCAATTACTTTTCTTAACTGAAAACCTGACTTCCCTCACACATTTGGTAACTATACAGATTAAGAACTTTTGGTCTCGCTCTGTTTGACATCATGTTTGTAACTAACATTTCTCGTTGTGCGCCAAAATTACGCAGCACTGAGTCTAATGGCCTTGAGCGCCCACTGACAAGTTAAGCTGCGAAAGCCGAGCAATGAAACAATGAAACACAAGAAACACAAGGTCAATTCTCTGCCATCGTGTTAACTAGTTAACAAAACATTCCTGTTGTCGTGCGTCTATTCAGTAACAGATCACAGATGGCGTCATAAGTGTAGCAAGTAAAGTGGCATACGAGGCGATAGGGGGTGCGTCACTGATGTTACAGCTCAACTGATGGTGGATAGGGTGCTGTCACAAACCTTTCCCGTCCAAAACATGTGAAACACGTTGAAACGTTTGGTATACACAACTAATTATTTCAATGAATAACTGTAGTAACCTACGCTTTCGTTTTTACAATGTAAGTTTTTAAAGAATATATTAGCAATGAAAGAATCCTACGTGGTGGCAAATGCAAATGTTATATTTTATAATGAAACTTTTCCGCATATTGCTTAGTCAAAAATGTTTGTTTCTTGTTTAATTCATGGAAAACCTTTTTATACAAGCTTTATTTTGCGTACAAAGGTTTGAAAGAATAAGATATCGGCATTTTTCCAGGCATTTTTGCTTTCAGCCAGAGCGGATAAGCCCGATACAAACTTTTAAGAGCCTTGTGTAGCGATGAACTTGGTTTAAGCACCTGTTATCTGTGATATTGTCTTATCTACTTTTTCTCTCGCAGGCAAAACTTCATGTCTTGCCCTTTATCATTGCAAACAATTGCTATCGTATACTGATTTTGTCGTGTACTTTTCAGATAAAAATTTTACAACAGCCTAAAAACACACAGAAAGCACAAATTTGAGTAGGCATTCTTAAGAGCAATTCTCCAAGAAAGTGAAGCAAAGTTGGAAATGAAAAAAATTAACCCCCCCTCAATTTTTGTGTGGAGGTAGGTTACCTCGGGGGATAAACAAATACAACCATATTTGGATCGGCAGATGCATCCTTGCCATAGTAACCGCACTTGATCTCGTCGGCCAGAAGTCTATGTTTTGACCAAAAAATTCACTCTCAAGAAGTAAAAAAAAAACGGGTCTTGTTCTCGGCTGCATGTGAGCCAATTCAAATGAAATTCATACAGATGGTAGAGCCACTCTCCCAGCTTATAAAATTGGCCGTTAAAATATTTTGGGTTTTATAGACAAGAAGAAAATGCTCGTTTCACTATGTCCCCTGTCAGCCATTTTGACAAGCGGGAAAAACAACCACAACAATATTCGTAATTTCTCTGAAAGTACTCTTTCCACACGAACCAAATTAGCAGCAGAGCTTAAATAGATATTGAAGTTTCTAAAAATCATAAGATTTATTTGGGGAAAATTATATTCTGGCAATGGTTGCTGGAGACATCTGGGGAAAATTGCAAAAAATTCCAAAATTGGCAATTTTGAGGGCTCTGGTACTTGGTTCAAACAGGCTTTAGAGAGAGAAAATCCGCTTCAAAAGTATCTTTTATCATCTTGCCTGTTACCTCCATTTAGTTCATAAGGTTTTGGCCACCGAATTTGATGAAATGTAAATTGATACAAAACCTACCTTGAAGGTTTTTGGGAATCTCTTCAGGATACTTTCGTCGCGTGGTTGCTCTAGTGAATCTCCTTCGCGCGCTCCATTTTCTTGACCAAATCTAGCGCAGACTCTAATCTAATGGTTACTCCAATCGAATATCCAGTTTGCCGTGTTTCAGACCAGAGATGATGATACAAGTAGCCCGCCTACACTTGACAAAGAATAGTTGATAAGGTCGAAACATGGTCGTAATACTTGCGATTTCTGCCGTCGAGCATCCAAATTCATTCAATATTATCCAACCAGGAAGTGAAATAGATGTGTCGAGATCAATATACAAAGCAAATGTATGCTTTTGAACGATCCAAAGTAGCGTTAATGGCTAAAATCGAGTAAGATATCGCGATGGCCGATAAGCCAAGAATGGTGAATAAACTGAACTAGTAGGCCGAAAGTCCGAGAAGCATGACTGCTGACCGGATGTAACACAATACATACATACTTATATTTGGTAAAGCAGGTTAAGTTACAATGGCAGCAAAAGGCTGATGTGGACCTGCATCTAAAATAAGTTAAATAAAAGTAAGACGATATAAAATATATAAATAAAGTCAAGTTCAAAATATACATAATGATCGTGTTTATAAGCTGTCATAGGAGCTCTAAATGAGAAATTATTAATGTCCTTGGAAAATCTACGCAAAATTTGCTTGAATTTATCTTTACTTATCGACTCATTTATATGAAAACACCGGATGCAAGTGTAATGATATCCTCTTGTAATGGATTTGTTTCTACTATGGCAATGATGAATAAAGCCAAACCAAACAAGACGAAAATCAAAAAGCATTAAAAAAAACTTAAACATTGAGCAATCCCACACCCCAGGAAACTGGAAACAAGGTTGAAATGTATAGGTGCAAAACGTTAAACTTTATTTTTCGTTGAATGGGTACGAGTGCAAACTGCAGCATTTTTGGCACACACAGAATGAATTTCCTATTCGTGCATACTTGTTTCGGCAGACAGAGTTCGAACGTTCACGAGTTCTTAGAAAAACTAACTTCCTTGTTCTCATTCAAGCCTACACGTCATTGTTTGTTAAGGAAAGCCTGAACATATTTTAACACCTGTCAGTACTCTTGAATTTACTGTAGCTAAACCAAGAGATGATAAATTGTATCCTCCTTTATATAAGCTTCAATCGGCGACATAATTAGTTGATACATTGTCTTTCCATGTGTGTGTGTGTGTGGGGGGGGGGGGGGGGGGGGGAGGGAGAAGGGGAGCTCAACGGACAAGCTAGGAGGGCAAAAAGGGATCCCAGTGACGAAATAGGGGATTAAAAGGGTGAATGTGTCAACAATTTTGTCGCTGATTGTTGATTCAGTGTAGTAAAGCCAGTGGATTACGGCTACCCCTCATAACCAATCACAGCTATTGCGAGGTTTACCTTCAAACTAAACAAATGAGCACCTTCTTGTATGAGTAGAGATGAGCTTCGGGCCAAACTAACGCTGCCGAACCTAAAAAGCGTATGCCTCAAGTACGGAATCCAGGGCGTATCGGGAAACCAGAAGAAGGAGACATACATGTATGTGAACGCTTTATTTATTCGCTTTATTCCCCAAACAATGTTGTGCCGCAATTGCTGTGATCTTGCTGAACAAACAAGCAACATTGAATGAGGGAGCGGGGTCTTTTCCACAATTTTTTCGCGATAAAAAGAGTGGTGCACTACACGTACTATGGAAAGACAATGTATCAACTAATTATGTCCCCGATTGAAGCTTATATAAAGGAGGATACAATTTATCATCTCTTGGTTTAGCTACAGTAAATTCAAGAGTACTGACAGGTGTTAAAATATGTTCAGGCTTTCCTTAACAACAAATGACGTGTAGGCTTGAATGAGAACAAGGAAGTTAGTTTTTCTAAGAACTCTTGAGTGTTCGAACAGGCCGAAACAAGTATGCACAAAAAACGGAAATTCATTCGTGCGTGCCAAAAATGCAGATTGCACTTGTACCTATTCAACGAAAAATAAAGTTCAACGTTTTGCACCTATACGTTTCAACCTTGTTTCCAGTTTCTTGGGGTATGGGATTGCTCAACGTTTAAGTTTTTTTAATCCTTTTTGATTTTCGTTTTTTTTGGTTTGAATTTCTTCATCATTGCCATAGTAAAAACAAATCCACTACAAGAGGATATCATTACACTTGCATCCGGTGTTTCATCCATTACATTGTGTTACATCCGGTCAGCAGTCGTGCTTCTCGGACTTCCGGCCTACTCGTCAGTTTATTCACCATTCTGGCTTATCGGCCATAGCAATATCTGACTCGATTTTAGCCATTGACGTTACTTTGGATCGTTCAAAAGCATACATTTGCTTTGTATATTGATCTCGACACATCTATTTCACTTCCGGGTTGGATAATATTGAATGAATTTAGATGCTCGACGGCAGAAATCGCAAGTATTACGACCATGTTTTGACCTTATCAACTATTCTTTGTCAAGTGTAGGCGGGCTACTTGTATCATCATCTATGGTCTGAAACACGGCAAACTGGATATTCGATTGGAGTAGCCGTTAGATTAGAGTCTGCGCTAGATTTGGTCAAGAAAATGCAGCGAGCGAAGGAGATTCACTAGAGCAACCACGCGACGAAAGTATCCTGAAGAGATTCCCAAAAACCTTCAAGGTAGGTTTTGTATCAATTTACTTTTCATCAAATTCGGTGGCCAAAACCTTATGAACTAAATGGAGGTAACAGGCAAGATGATAAAAGATACTTTTGAAGCGGATTTTCTCTCTCTAAAGCCTGTTTGAACCAAGTACTAGAGCCCTCAAAATTGCCAATTTTGGAATTTTTTGCAATTTTCCCCAGATGTCTCCAGCAACCATTGTCAGAATATAATTTTCCCCAAATAGATCTTATGATTTTTAGAAACTTCAATAGCTATTTAAGCTCTGCTGCTAATTTGGTTCGTGTGGAAAGAGCACTTTCAGAGAAATTACGTATATCGTTGTGCTTTGTTTTTCCAGCTTGTCAAAATGGCTGACAGGGGACATAGTAAAACGAGCATATTCTTTTTGTCTATAAAACCCAAAATATTTTAACGACCAATTTTATAAACTGGGAGAGTGGCTCTATCATCTGTATGAATTTCATTTGAATTGGCTCACATGCAGCGGAGAACCAGACTCGTTTATTTTTACTTCTTGAGAGTGAATTTTTTGGTCAAAATATAGACTTCTGGTCGACGAGATCAAGTGTGGTTACCATGGCAAGGATGCATCTGCCGATCCAAATGTGGTTGTTTTTGTTTATCCCCCCAGGTAACCTACCTCCGCACAAAAATTGAGGGGGATTAATTTTTTTCATCTCCAACTTTGCTTCACTTTGTTGGAGAATTGCTCTTAAGGCTTTCTTCTGTAAAATAAATAAAGGCTGCAAAGTTGTCTGATAGGTATTATTCCAAGCAATTATGCAGTAATTTAAAAAAGGCTCAACTAAAGCATAATACAGACTAAGTAGTGTTTTAGTACTTAAGAAATAACGTAGTTTAGAAAGAATGCCTATACTTCTCTTGATTTTGTTTAGAAATATTAGTGATGTGAGTCTTCCAGCTAATATTGTAATCTATGTAAACTCCAAGGTATCTAATGGAGGTTTCCTGGATTAGCATCTGGTTGTTTATAGATAACATAACCTGCTTAGGCAGTTTTCTTTGAATTGGACGGAAAATAACGAAATTGGACTGATCAATATGCACATAGCCAATTAAAGACTTTCTCAAGTTCAGAATTAATCCAGCTTTCAAGCATGGGAGCAAGCGTTTAATGTCACGCAATGGTAAACACAGATACTATTGACCTTTCAGCAATCCAACAAAGTACCACACACGAGAGAACACCCTCGCACTCAAAAGGATTGTTGAGCAAAATGACTCATCACATTGAGAAAAACTAACAATGGCTTATAGAAAGTTATCAAAAAGGAACAAAACCTCCTATTATGAGGTACCTCTGTTGAAAACTTGAAGAGAAAACGGCGGGCGTTTTGGGTGGCCTTTACTTGACCGGAAGTCAAGATGGCGGTAACCCCACTTGACCCGATTTGTTTTCAACCAAAACGCACACAAAACAACAAACAGTTGTACTCACAGACATCCACTACAAAGCTTGCACACTTGTGCCAAATTAGTGAATAATAGAGCAATAATAGCTTGTATTATCCTTTGATTTGTTTGAATTCAATGGAGTCCCGACGCCAAATCTGGGCAAGCCGAGCGAAGCTTCGACTTGTTGCTATGTGACGTCACACTGGCAGTGATGAGTCGGTCTCTGACAGATACTCGAAAACAATAGAGTCACCCCCTCCCTCCTGGTTCCCCCCATAGGATTACTGGGGTATTTAGACTCAGAAGAGATTTTGTTAAGTGGAAAATAGTTGATCAATTAAAGATAAAAAGATATACAGCTACCTGAAGTTTTGGAAGATTGAGCCAATCAGAAGTATGATACAGCAAGGGAGACTTTTGTCTGATTGGTTGATTTGTTGGCCTAGTACTCAAACTCTTCTTGAGCGCGCGCTGCCGAAAATCTTAAAACAAAGATGGTGTCCGAAAGAGCGGTTCATATTGACTTTGCTTTATTGCTTGTTCTAAAGTTTCAGGAAAATGCTGGAGGCTTTTTACTTTGTCCTCCTTTTCAGAATGGCTGGAAAATGTTGGGTGATAAAGGTCAAACGTTTCGTAGGCTACCGTTCTCGCTTTTACTGGCAAGCAACTGTTTCCCTCGTTGCTTCTGCTTCTTGTTGCCGTTTGTCAGATTTTGTAGGGTGGAAAAATGTTTTGCAACAGTTGCCGAAACCAAGTTCGTACCGCACGTATGTAACGTTTAGAGAAAAGGTAGTGTGTAGAAAGTGCTGTCGCGAGTTAATTAACAAGACGGTTATGGTGAAAATGAGTTTGTTATATCTTTTTAAATTACTGATTCAATACCGGCATCAATCTGTAGTAATTGATAAAGATCACATAAATTGACTTCCTAGCCTTGTTAACTTTTTAGTCATTTTAGGAAGCCAACACCCTTTAAGTTTGAATTTTTATTTCATGCTAATTTTCTCAAGAATAAGGGTGAATAAAGTTGTTGTTGTCCTTGAAAATCAATGTCATGTTACTGAGAGAAGAAATTGTTCTCTCCACTCTGAATCGTTCTCTGTTTTTATGGACATTTGCAAGATCGGAAAGTTACATCAAAAATGGCATTGAAGCATACATTAAGTGAAGGAAAGCTTTTGAGCTGTTGTACTAACCAATTTCAAGCATCTCTTCTATTTAACAATAATTAAAATATTTATTATCATTTCATTATACAACACAATTAGGACTATTTCCTTATTCAGAGTAATAATTCACACAATATTGCTTGTAGGTACTGTTTTTGCTTTCAAGAATATATATTCTTTGGTTGCAGGTTTTTGTACGCATTAAGATTGATAAATGGATGTGATGTAACACAATTCAATAATGTTCAAGTGCAGGTGATAGATTTATAACATTCATTGTGTGAAAAAGGTCCATGCAACAAACTGTAACCATTGTGATTCAAAACAGTTGCCACCGCAATTTTCCCTTTCATAAACAAGCGATGCCATTTTCACCTAGCATCGAACCTGGAACCTCTGTTTCGTAACATCCCTCTTATATCTACTGCACTACCAGGTTCATCCGCCAAATTTCTGCAAAATGTAATTATACAGTGTGACTTCTTAAATATTAATGATAGAGCTGCCCCAACCTACAAACAAAAGCTAACTGTAAGCAAACCAGTGTGAATATAAACAATTTTAAAAAGCACTTTGTGAGTGCATTTCACTCCATCAACAAATTATAACCAGTTTCTTTTGTCCAGGCCTGAACTGAAGTAGATATTGCATCGTCCATTCTGAAAGGCTTGGTTACCAATTATGGCAGGCTTGGTTACCAGTTATGGCATCAACCATTAAACATGGCATCGCTTGTTTACAAAAGGGAAATAGGCATTGCCACCTCCTAAGAGGCTTGTATTCAAACTTTTACATGCGTTGTTGTTAACTTGTTATACTACATATACATTCTTGTTAAGCACTCTGAACTGTTAATTGTGCTGAGACGTTAAAATTATTCTGAAAATTTAAAACCCCTATGCATGAGCATTAACCAAATATTTCAGTGACATTTTTGGTTGAAACCGAGCATTTCAGTGGAAAAAATGGGGCATTAAGGTGGAGCATTTTAGTGGGAAAATAAAAACATAATGTACAAAAGCCTAATGACAAATGACTGAAAAAAATATTCTCCATACCTACACAATTTTTATGCACCACATCTGGTCTCCCACATATACAACTTTGGAGAAGTCAACAGGAGAAACCGTTGAGGAAAGCTATCTCCTTATTACCTTAGTTTGTACAAATTAATTTACATAATATGTCATGCTCAGTTTAATTTTGATGCCACATACTTTAAAACAGCTGCATCTGCAAGACAACAAAGGCAAAAGACAATTTTCTCACTGTCACAGCTTCTAAACCAAATATAAAGTTATGAATAATGTCAATATATTATTTCGAGTCGGATGACAGTTTGTGACAAACTGATGTCACGCTATGGTCGAGGTGAATTTTGAGCAACTAGAACACCGTTAAATTGTAGCGGAGTAACTGTAGTTTCATTAGTTAAAGCCGATTCCCATATCACAAATTAGTTGTTGGGATATTCACAAAACCGCTAGCTCTGTTAAGCTGGACTGGCCGATAAAACAGCGTTGCCAACGAGTGTCGTTTAATCAAATGCGGGGATATTTTGTTTGATAAGGTTTACAACAACAAGGCGTGGCTGGAGTAAACTTTCACTCAACTTAAATCAAATGAATGCTTTTCATCAACAGTAATGCCGCTCATTTTAA
>JAHPZR010012281.1:0-12500 GCA_019787425.1 Platygyra sinensis | reverse complement strand
CATAGACAGGGCAACACAAACCCCCTATGTGGTTTTACGGTAGTGGCACGTAAGCCTCTAAAGTTTTGTTCTGGCGAGTTTGTCTTTGAGCGATTTACCTTTTTGAAAAGTTAATAGACAGGCCAACACAAACTCTCCTATGTGGTTTTACGGTAGCGACACGTAAACCTTAACAGTTTTGCTCAGTCGAGTATGTCCTAGAGCGAAGATAGTCTGCCTGCCAATGAAAACCACACTTTGTGGTTCTTAATGTTTGTTAAAAGTACCAGTGGCAGTGTTGCTGTTTATATTGTTGACTAGTTTATGTTGGTAAGAGTTAAAGTTTTAACGCTAACACTACATATAAATGCACTTTTTCATTTTATTATAGAATCATTATTCAAGGCGATAAGACCAAAACTCTAATTTTATTGTGGGCAGAAATAATTTTATAGCATATTTACAAAGATACCAAATTCTAATATTTATATTTTTTACTATAAATTTTATATGTTGAAGAGTTAAATATCGAAACTGTTTATGGAATACACAGGGTACACTGTGTGTTGCAGGTAGACTCACTGCCAATGAAAACCAGACTTCGTGGTTCTTAATTTTTGTTAAAAGTGCCGATGGCAATGTTAATGTTGCTGTTTATGTGGTTGACAGTTTTTTAACACCTACTGCTACGTGTGAATGCACTTTTTATTGTATTATAGAATTCTTATTCAAGGCACGGGCTCCTGTTCAAGGGGATAAGACTCATCCTCTAACTTTTGTTCTGAGCATAACGAATTTTATAGCATATAATATTTGCAAAGATACCAAATTCTAATATTAATTTATTACAAATTTTATTTTATTATTTCCATTATAATACAGTATACAGTGTATGTTGCAGCAAAACGAGCCAGACGTTCTTAGCAACCAAAAACAGACCTTGGATCCCGTGGAGATGAAAAACTTCTAGTTCTACATCTCCACGGATACCAGTGGCTTGTAACATTCCAGTGTAATCATATCCTCGACAGTGATCGTTTGTGTTCCACAAAACGCGTCATGTGTACAGACACTTTGAAAATCAGTTTATGTTATGCAGTCAGAAATTCTCAAAATTTATTGCAACGAGATTTTCAAAAACCTCTCAAGAGGTTACGCTCACGATTACTATGCGTGATAGAAATCACGAGCTCATAATCTTATTGTTTTCAAGTAATGCGAAGCGATTCTGGAAACTACACGAAGGAAAAATCACTATCACGAGTTTGTTACATATCCAGAAGTACTCAGCAACTGTACTGCATGGACCTCAGACTGGGTGAACCAGAACCCACCACAGCATGTTCCTATAAAGGTCGGCACACACGATGGGACTAGTCCCTGCGACTAGTTCCTTCAACAAGTCGCAAGGACTAGTCGCATCGTGTGAACTGGCCATTTTTGCCACAAAATCTAGTCGCAGGGACCAAAATTTGGTCCTTGCGACTAGTCCCACGAATTCAAACTGGTTTGAATTCGTGGGACTAGCCGCAGGAACTAAAGTTGGTCCCTGCGACTAGATTTTGAAGCAGTTCACACGATGCGACTGGTCCCTGCGACTACAAGGACTAGTTGCCAGTTCACACGATGCGACTAGTCCCGCGACTTGTTGCAGGGACTAGTCGCAGGGACTACTCGCAGGGACTAGTCCCATCGTGTGTGCCGACCTTAATGCCACGCACGACGAAAAAAAAGCTTTGACGGTTTCTGTTACATATCTTGAAGTCCCAGCAACTGCATTGCATAGACTTCAGCCTGGGTGAACCAGAAAGGATATGTAACATGTTCCTATAATGTCGCGCACGACGGAAAAAACCACTATGACGACTTTGTTAAATATCTCGAATTACTCGTGGACTTCAGCCTGGGTGAACCTGAAAGGATATGTAACATGTTCCTATAATGTATGTCACGCACGTCGGAAAAATAACTTTGACGATTTTGTTACATATCTTCACTCATCAGCAACTTTTGTTACATATCTTCACTCATCAGCAACTGTGTTGCATGGTCTTCAGCCTGGGTGAACCAGAAAATATCCTCTAACCCTCGGCAACGTCAAAATACTAGGTGGACGTTTGCGTGGGCAAACCAGAGAGTATTTATAATATGTACCTATACGGATTTTCCATGTATCCGAAATAATTGTCTTTTAGAAAACTAGTGTACGATGGACTCAGTACAGGGTCTAACTCACAAATGAAACTAGTGATTTTTAGTACCTATCCAGTCCTCATACAATCTAAAAGCATGACAGTTCGTGTAAGTTATCATATAAATAAAAGATTAATCTGATGATATAACTTGGTACCTTCGTCTTGTTGTCCTGATTCGATGCTCTACGAGGTTGGTCACGGCTAGCGCTAGCTGAAGACACTTTCTGGTTCTCTCTGTCGTTCTCAGGTGATTGAATTCATATACAAGCCAATCGCGGTTGTCGGTTTTGTTTGGTTTTCAACAACTGTTTAATGGTTTCAGCAACAACAGATCCAAACGTATGCATGTATCCAGGGGCAGCTTCTTTGCTGTTCTTCCCGCGAAAAGAAAACCAGCGCGCCTTCTTTAACTCCGCGAGGAAAATTCGACTGAAAACTGGATCAATTTCCCACAAATGGGTGAGGAGAAACACCATATCTTCTAATTCGCGAGGCAAATCTCGTTTTGTGCCCGTTTTCAATGACCGATGACGGGTTCATTCGAAGTCGAAGTCTCTATTAGATGTAAGCGAACAATATTCCCGCGTCGTGAAAATTTATTATTATAAAATAAATTATGCGGCCAGATCATATCTGAAAATTTACTTATAGTACACAGTTTCTTTTATTGAAAGCAATTATCGCAAACCACAATAGAACCGCAAAATTCTTGCGATGACAGCAACCTAACAGATAAATGACGTCACGCCATAGCAACCGGACCTGGACCTTCCTTCCGCATGAATTTTTTTTCTTTACCTTCTTCTTCGCACGAATTTTTTTTCTTGGCAATTTCCCTTGCATGAATTTTTTTTTGGTTTTTTCCACACCCCCCCCCCCCCCATCACTTTTCTAATGGCCCGTCCCTAATCCAGAAGGTTTGCGATTCTTAATACTTACAATTGCTCCTAGAGCCTAAAAATCAAGATGCTGTTGCTTTTAAACATCATTCCCGAAGTCTTCACACCGCTGTAAATCGTTTGACCGTTGAAATCAATCGCGTTTTTCACAGCATTGCATCATGGGTCAGAACACTCGTTCCCAGGGTCTAGCAGCATTCAAATTCAACATGGCCGCTCATTTCAGGCATGTTCGAAGGCTACAAAAGAACTCGACTTTTTTTACACGATTGAGAGACCTGCCACGAGCTGGAAAGTACTCAGATGTCATTTGGAGAGGTGCATAGCTATTCTAAGCTATTTTACTACTACAGAGTGACAAAATAATAGGCCTTTTTACAAGAAAGAGGAAGCATACAGTAATACATATGATGAAGACACGAAACTGTAGTCTGGAGGTAAACAGTTGTGGCCTTGATATCGACATTGCCGGTACTTATATTTTTGTTATCAGGTTTTTAGTCGAAATCAGTGATCAGACAATAAACTATGTAATTTCTAGAAATCCCGAGAAATTAACCTGTACTTGTGTGCTCAGTTTGAAAGACTCCATTTACAGAAAATTCTCAACAATTCTAACCTTTGTTAAGAACATCTCAAGTAAGATTCTTTACCCATTAAATTCAGGTCTGGTCAGTACATTTCCAACTTCCAAGGCAATTTCATGGGCCATGAAATCTAATGATTACATGTTTCATGGCCCGTTAATTTAACTTTGGTTATTCATGAATTTTAATGGCCATGAAAACAGATTTTCATGACCATTTAATTCCAGTTTTGGATCATCACCAACTTTTCATGGCCATAAAAAACGTTTTTTTTCTTAATGAGCCATGAAAAAACAGGTTTCAATGAGGCCCTGAAAATTGGAAATGCAAAATTTTTGCACTGAAAAAAGATTCCTGGGCTTTTCATAAGTATTTCATGGGATTTTATGAAACTTGAATTTGAATAAACCAACATGTAGTTACAAAACTGTTTGTGTTTAAGTGTACATTCATTACTCAGCGACAACTGATGTACATGTAGATGCTTGTAGTGTTCTTGCCTTAAAATCTACCTGTCATTTAGTTTACTTTTTAAATTGCAAAAATACAACACCTTTAAACCATTTCCTTAAAATACTCTTTTAGTGTAACAATTACAACTTTAATTTTGCTTATTTTTCTGTAAGGCAGAAAAGTGCGATTGAGTTGTCAAAGCCTGCAAAATCACACTTTGCTGGTCACACTTCTTATCACACTTCAATATTTGTGGATCACACATTAGAAGTGTGCTTACAAGTGTGAAAAAGTGTGATTTTTGGAATCACACTTTTATCACACATTCAAAGTGTGATCACACATGCCGGGATCACACATTTATTTTTGCTTGGGTACTATAACAGATATGAAACGGGCATTTTTCTCTTTACTTTGAATTGCTAGTGATCGCGAAAAGGGCTATTACTTTCCATAAAAAAACCTTACTTCCATCATACAATTGGTAATTATGCCGATTATGCATAGAGAAGATTTTGTCTCGCTCTGTTTGACATAATGTTCGCAGCTGAACATTTGTCGTTGTGCGCCAGATAACTTTTCCGAGGTCTCCCGAAGTTTTAATCTCCTGCCTTAGGAAGATATTAGAACTCTCTGTTCGAACGACTCCTCGATATGTTTAATTGCTTAACAAAATGCTCTTTTATCGGTTTATAGTTAAAAATTTATTTTGACAGCTCAATTGATGGCGCATAGTGCGGAGTTGTAAAACTTTTCCAGCCAAGACATGAATGGGAGCGACTGGCTCCCTGTCAATTGTGAAACTTGTGATACCGTTTCTGTGTACACGACCAACCAGTTCAATGAACAACTGTAATAACTTACACTTAAAGTTCATTTTGTTTTTACAATGCAATGTTTTAAAGAACATACTAGCAATTAAATAATCCTACGTGATGGCAAAAGCAAATGCTTGTTTGTTGATTAAATCATAGAAAACCTCTTTCAGCACGAGTTTTATTTTGCGTCCAAAATTTTGAACGTATAAATTGTTTTCGTTCCTTCTGGCATTTTTGTTTTCTTCTAAAAGCAAACTTTTAAGAGCCTTGTTTACGTTAAACTGTGCATCGATGAACTTGGCCATGGTTTAAGCACCTCTTATTACTGATATTGTCTTATCTACTTTTCTCTCTCAGGCAAAGCTCCATGTCTTGCCATTTATCATTGCAAACAATTGATCTCGTATATTGCTTTTGTCATCTACTACCCAAATAAAAGTCGTACATGTTTAATAGAGGGGTAAACTAGCAGAGCCTAAAACACGTAGCAAGCGCAGATTAGAGTAGGCAAAGAACAGACTTCTAGATAATTTTCAAAATTTTAATGTACTAGGAATCGCCGGGGAATGGCTTCATATGCCTAACTTGCTAAGTATCTGCAGAATGTAAAAAAAAAAAAACAGCATTACCGTCTAAGATGAATGTATGGTTTTGACAGAGCTCGATGACATTACAAAAATACGCCAGAGAGAGCCTATGTAAAGTTTGTTTTGCGCTTCCCTAGCAACGTTAATGTGGTATTACTAAGATAAGAGGCAGTCCTACAAAGAATCTTGATGGTTCGAAATGAAAGCTGTTTGAAAAGTGTCCAGAATTTTAGAGTGACATAAGCGATTAAGTGTGTTACGAAATCAGGTCTGCGGCAGAAGTTTTATACTGGGAATTAATCTCCAATCGAGATTTGTAGGATCGAGATTAGTGAGAAATGGGACCCCAAAACTATTAAGAGACTGTCTCTGTAAAAACCGACAACTGATTTGACTTCGAAAATTTGATTTTTCTCATAATCTGGTATTTCAAATCCCTTACCTAGTCAATCACTAAAATGAGTTTTATTTGATTAAAAATTGTAATTGAATTTTCCTAGGCGTAACTGAAGTTCAGTCCGCTCGACTTAATTACATGCCTGCCGAAACTGGAAAATAGCACGTATTGCCGGCGCGCTGAAAATTAATATTCGCTCAAAAGTCTTTTTGCAACTATAGATATATCACAGGAGTTTGTTTAGCCATGTTGCAATTATAATTCAATGTTGTTCCTTTAACGGTTAAAAGCAGTTTTTCTACCCGTTAAATCAAGTTTGAAACCAAACACGAAAATAGGGATAAACTTTAAAAGGCACGTTTTAAAAATGTGGCACTTGTTTGAAACTGCTGAACTACATGAATAGAAAGTATAAATGACCCTTAATTTAAAACAACAATAAAATTTGTCTGCCCACCTGGTTTTCAAAACTAACGACCGCTTAAAGTTGGAAAATTTTGAGAATATTCCAGTGAGTAACTACATAGTTACTCGCCTTTGTGAAGTGCCTCAAGATTAAAGTTTTGCTCCTTTGTAGCGATCCTTGAAACCTAGGTAGCATTCAAGATCTTTCGGATCATGGTGCGTCAAAGGAACCGAACACGAAGAACCCACTCTGGAAGTGGAGTCGTCAGTTCCTTTGACGCGCGATGATCGGAGAGATATTGGATTGATCTGTCTAGTATTGAAAGGCAAAATCCGTTTTCTTTTTTTTTTCGGATTTAAGAATCCAATCTTGGATTTTCTTAAAGAAACGCACCCTTAAAGCAGCCGTTGTAAACACAAAATAACCATGGCATTTATCAATCTTTTGTGGATCCCCTGATCACTGTTTACTGTTATCATTCCCTAAAAATCGACGACTAACAGCAAGACATAGAGCTTTGCCTGAGAGATAAACGTAAATCAGACAATATCACAAACAAGAGGTGCTTAAATTATCTACACGGGGGAATGCAAAACAAGGCTCTCAAAAGTTTGCATCCGCTCTGGATGAAAACAAAAATGCATAAAGGAACGAAAATATCTCAGTAATACTTTTAAAATTTTGGACGCAAAATAAAGCTTGTGCTGAAAGAAGTAAAATGATTTAAGCAAATATACGGAGCAAAATACGGAAAAGCTTCATTGTAAAGTAAAGCATTTGCATTTGCCATCACGTAGGATTCTTTTTTTTTTGCTAATGTATTCCTTAAAACATTGCATTCTACTTTAAGTTTAAGTTATTACAATTGTTCAGTGAACTCGTTGGTTGTATATACAGAAACGGTTTCACGAGTTTCACACTTGACTGAAAGCCAGTCGCTCCCATTTATGTCTTGGTTTTACGACTCCGCACCATGCTGCATCAATTAAACTGTCGAAATAAATTTTGAACTATAAACCGATAAAAAAAAAATTAAGGAAAATAAACATATGGAGGAGTCGTTGAAACGGAGAGTTCTAATACTTCACTAAGGCAGGAGACTAAAACGTCGGGACACTTCAGGAAAGCTATTGTAGACGATAACATTTCTCCTTCGACATCGTTCTCTCCCCTTATAAATTTGAAACATCATGAAATGATTCATTTTGGTTCAAGAGAGTGCAAGAAAGTGATTTTTAAATTTATACTAAAACTACTAAAAACACGAACTAGTTATTACGATGGCAGAGAATTCACCACGTGCTTCTTGTATTTCATTGATTCATTTTCAGCTTGGCTTTCGCAGCTTAATTTACCAGTTTGCAAGGCCGTCAGACTCGACGCTTCGTAAATTTGGCGCACAACGACAGACGTTCAGTTGCAAACATGATGCCAAACAGAGCGAGAAAAAAAGCACGAGTATGGAAATGAATGCGGAGTGCGGAATGCGGAATCTTTTGAGGTGGTGGAAATAGCATTCATATTGAGGGCAATTCGTCCATTACATAAATTGTTATGAGCTAGCTAGCTTTGAGTTTATTAAATTCGTCCGGCTAACATACTTTCACGACAAGACTACCTGAAATATCTCTTCTCGTATATTGCTTTTGTCATCTACCATTTAGGGAAAGGTCTTACATGTTTAATAGAAATGGTAACTTGGCGAGGGCCTAAAACTCATGGCAAGCGCAAATTAAAGAAAACAAAGAACAGACTACTAGACAACTAAATTTTAATGTACTAGGAATCGCCGGGGAATGGCTTCATATGCCAACTTCTTAAGTATCGGCAGAGTGCCAAACACAATAGCATTACCGTCTATAAGGTTTTGACAGAGTTCGATGACATTACAAAAATGCGCCAGAAAAAGGCTGTGTAAAGGTTGTTTTGTCCTTCCCAAGCAGTGTTAATGTAGCATTACTAAGATACGAGGCAGTCCTACAAAGAATCTTGACGGCTCGAAATGAAAGCTGTTTGAAAAGTGTCCAGAATTTCAGAGTGACATGAGCGATTAAATTTGTTACCATATGAGGTCTACGGCACAAGTTTTGTACTAGGAATTAATCTCCAATCGAGACTTCTAGGGCCAAGATTAGTGAGAAATAGGATACAAAAGTTATTAAGGGTTTACAGAACCAGGCATCCTACGCTCTCCAAGGATAATAATGATAATAAAAAGTCGAAGTCTTGTTTTTATTTGCAGGACCATTGAGACCATGCTGCTAACCAAACTCATCTACAGAACTTTTAAAAAGGTTTTGCAATTTTATTTTGACTATTGCATGTGAAATGCGACGTTAAAGCCGGGCCTTAGTAATGAGTATGCAGTTATGAACGCAGGTTATAAGCATTTCGTTTCAGTTCGACGTGATTAGCTTCAAAATATTAAGAAAAACACTCAAGAAAGAAAAAAATCACTACCCACTGCTTTTAAGTTTATAATGTCAATTGCTTACACTGAGAGGAATTTTCATCCCTAAAAACTACAATGAGATATTTCAGGTAGTCTTGAAAGTATAATAGCTGGATGAATTAAAGTCAAAGCTAACTCATAACTACTTATGCAATGGACGAATTGCCCCCAATATGAAAATTATCTCCACCAGCTCACAAAACTTAGCATTCCGCACTCTACATTTATTTCCATACTCTGATACTTTTCAGATACTCACCCCGGTACGTTTTTCGGCGCGTATCTCGATGTCCGGTAAAACTTGGGAAGGGAGGAGAAAAGGGTTTTATGATTGGAGCATTTTTGGGAGAAAAAATGAGTCAATTTTCTTTCCACGAAAACCTGACTTCCCTCATACATTTGGTTATTATGCAGATTGATAACTTTTTGTCTCGCTCTGTTTGACATCATGTTTGCAACTGAAAGTCTGTCGTTGTGCGCCAAAGTTGTGAAGCGCCGAATCTAATAGCCTTGCTTACTGACAAGTCAAGCTGTGAAAGCCGAGCTGAAAATGAATTAATGAAATACAAGAAGCACGAGGTCAATTCTCTGTCATCGTGTTAACTAGTTCGTGTTCTCAGTAGTTTTAGTATGCATTTGCAAATCACTTTCTTGCCCTCCCTTAAACCAAAATGAATCATTTCTTGATGTTTCAACCTTACAAGGGGCAAAAACAGAAACAAAAACACTTAAACTTGTTTATGGATGTCGGGAGCAGAAATGTCAGTGTCTACTATAACTTTCCCTGAAGTCTTCCGAAGTTTTAATCTTTTGCCTCAGTGAGGTGTTAGAACTCCCCGTTTTAACGACTCCCCTATATTGGTCTCTGCTTAAGAAATACTATGTTTATGGGTTTAGAGTTAAAAATATTTTAACAACTCAATTGATGGCGGATAGGGCCGAGTCGCTTAAGGCGTCGGCAAAACTGTCTAAACCAAAACATTAAAGGGACCGACTGGCTAAAGGTCATGCAAGTGTGAAATTTGTGAAATCCTTTCTACTTCTGTATACACAATCAACCAGATAAATGAACAACTGTAATAACTTACACTTATAGTTCATTTTGTTTTTACAATGCAGTTTTTTAAAGGATATGTTGGCAATGAATACTTCGTGATGACAGATGCAAATGTTTTATTTTATAATCATGAAATTTTTCCGCGTATTGCTAAGTCAAATCAATGTTTGTTTGTTGTTTAAATCATAGAAAACCGCTTTGCAAGGTTTATTTTGCGTCCAAAATTTTGAACGTATAAGTAGTATGGAAGGGACCACGGTTTCCGGATTTTTGCGCAGGAATCTCATTAATTTGCGCAGGAATAAATTAACGTCACTGACGTTATAGGTTATTGTGTTGATCTCATGAATAAAATGCTGTGGTTTCTCATTAACGTGCTGAGGATGATGTCATGTTCTATCTTAGGCTTAGTAACGGGTTCTGAACCGGTTTGACAGGTTTTTAACGGGTTTATCAAGTTCTAGTTTTAGCTTGCAGAGATAACCCGTTTGACAAGTATTTGACCGCTTTGTTCGTAAGCGGATAAAAGCGCGCTTACTACCGAGTGCGTCATTCACAAACTGTGAGATTGAATAGCAGTCATGGCTTTCAACAAGTTCACCACTTTAGACGAGTTTGAAAATTGCATTAGGCACAACGAGATACCAAGCGATCAGATTTTGGATCGCATTGTGGCGACGACTTTTCCTGAAGAGGTAAGATGTTAACGTTTGAATATAGTTTAGGGATATTTTCTTTTTACTAACATGTATAGTTCCATTCCAGGATCAGTCTTCAAACATTCCGTTGGTGGATTCTGTTATTCCTCCCGAAGTGACGGACCCATGGAGCGATTGGGAGAAAGAATTTGAAACGGTATGAGTCCTTATTAAAATGTTAAAGCATAATTATTGTCCGTTAATTCGGTTTTTATAATTATTGTCCGACTTCTAAATTCGATGGAACTTATTTTTAGGGTATCCAGGAGCCATCCCAGAACCAGACACAGAGTGGCACCGGCAAGAAACGATCAGCACAAGTAAGTGGTTTAGTAAGTACTTAATTTTACTAGCTTGTCAAAGTAGTTAATATACGATTCATTTGATGTTTTAGGATGATGCAGACTTACCTCCAGCCAAAAGTACTCGGCATGAATGTCCGACTTGTAGAAAGGCCTTCACTCGAGTAGATAATTTGAAGCAGCACCAACAGATTCACATGAATGTGAAAAAATTCCAGTGCTCCAACTGCGACAAGTCGTTCCATCGCAGATCGGATCTAAAACGCCACGAGAAACAAGTTCACGAGAAGCGAGCGGCTCAGCGAGAATATAAGTGTGCTACCTGCGGAGAGCGATTTCATAACCTTGCACCATTCAGAGCGCATCAAGAGACACATAGTAAACCCTCTTCTAAAGCTACAAAGCGTCCACGCGTTCGGGAATCAGGTAGGAAACATTTTTTTTTCCTGCTGTATTTTAGTAAAGATTAGTCGTGAATATTTACTTACATGAAACAATGCATTAGATTTGTCCCATGCAAATTCGCGATGAAAGCGGTGAAGTGGAACATAGGATTAGTCGTATGCTAATTTTGAGTATAACAGCAAGCTTTATTTGCGTGACTCAATGTAATTATTACAGCATTTTCTTAAGAACGATTAATTTACTTATTATTGAAGTATTTGTACACATTACAATCATTGGGTATTGTAATTTATAGTAGAACATGATTGAACACGTTTAGACAATTCTTTTCCGTCCGATCCAATAGGAAAGTTTGTTTGAATTAGGATTTTATGTTCCCTTTAGAGTCAAATTCAAAGAAAGCAAAGCTAAATACGATCGAGAAAATATCAAGTTCTAGCTGGCAAGAAGACCCCCGAAACATGACTGATCATTTGCCCGAAGCGCAGCAAAATCCAATTGTCGAGTACCGACGCCACTGGCATCAAATCCGCACACGTTTCAACCGACAAAACCGTCTATTGGATTGGTACAATTACCGTCTATCGTCTCTACAACCTCGAGAGATTATACAACACCTTGACGAGATCTTTGCTGACCAGTCCACTGTTTTCAAACTAAACGTCTCTTTTGGCTTTATTCTGCGAAACAACGAAACCGGCGACTTGCAGTATTATTACGCTTCCCGAAACAACGAACAAGTCTTTCAAGAACCCTTTCAGATTGCAACGGCAGCTGATCTTCCGCAAGTCCGTGAATCACTACAAAACCTCGATGTCTTAGAATGGGTACGCCAGCGACGCCCTAACTCTAAATGGGTGGTAGAACAGGTGACCAATGTGACCTTCTTTGTTACCAAGCTCCGAGGGCATCCTATAGGGCGAGGAACGGATTTGCCCGACTACCTAGGCAAAAATAATGGCTTACTTCCCCTGGATCGTAATCACAACGATGGAAAACCTTACAACGACAATCTATGCTTCTTTCGGGCCCTCGCTCTCCATAACGGTTGTCACCCAAAGAATTTCGAGCGCGATGCAAAACATTACTATGAACAGTATCGAGAAACACGGCCCGACAAAAAGAAGTTTTGTGGTATAAAACTCAAAGAACTACCTGAGCTCGAACACCTCTATGAAGTCAACATCTTTGTCTATTCCCTTGATCCCACCAAACCCGATGGAGAGGAAGGAGATGACGACACAGAGAAACACGACCAAGATTCC
>JAHPZR010012280.1:0-25000 GCA_019787425.1 Platygyra sinensis | reverse complement strand
CACAGTGTTAGCAAAAATTCTATCATCCATTGAGCCGGTTAGTTTAAATTTATAAGTACGATCAGTACAGACATTGGCTACTTCCAGCGCAAATGAAAAAGAACCATAATTCCTTCTCAAATATAAGAGACAATTCGAATCCAGGTCCTTTACAATAGTTTTTGAACCAAACATTTTACGTGGAACACCATTCTCAAACAGCACTCCATTTTTGGTAATGTTAGCGGTTCTCTCCTTGGCGCATGCACAGAGCTTGATATCCACTGATTTATCAACGCAGGCCACAAACTTGTTATAAGCCGTCTGTCGAATGAAGCTGAGAAAAAACACTCCTTGTTCTGGTTTAGCATACTGTTTTATGGAGACTTTATAAATTTCGTCTTCTTCATATCCATATGGGGGGGCTACATGTATGTCCATAGAGTTGATGATGTACTCTCCTTGGAAACTTTTGACAATATTTGTAAACGTTTTCCCAACAAGGCGTTCACAGTTTCCAAACCCAGATTTTGTTACCTGAGTTGCATTACCTAGAAAAGGAGAGATAATTATAAAGAAAAATTAACATAATTAAAGTCATTTTCTGCAGAATTGAGCCGATCACCAACCAAGCTTGTTAAGGGTCCAGTAAGAGTCAGTAAGAGTCAAAGATGCCGTATAGTTTTTATCTTTTTAACACCCACTTCGCTTCCTTCCTCTTTCTTCATCTTTTCGCGCACACTTCCACCTCACTCGTCTCTCCCCACTCCTTCAACTCACCCCTCCGCCTTCCTTCCCACACTTACACTTCCCCTGCACTCCCCTCTCCTCTTCCACTCCTCATCACCTTCATTCTTTCACCTACCCCACCCTCAAATATCCAGCTTATTTCCCTCTATTATACTTAGTTAAGTAAAACATACTTCGCTCCTTCGCAAGTTAGGAAGACCTTTTCAACAAAATCGAGTCCAGGGTTTACTAGTTCAAAGTACTGATTTTTCTCCCCTGTAAATCCAAATTAACGAATAGAGCACCAACTCCTATTATTAAAATCGAAGAAACTAATAAAACACTAATCAACGACATTTAACACCGTACCTTCCATATATTGTTTTTGTATGGCATCGTTAATAGTTGTCAGTGCAAATTCTGCCAGTCATTTTTGATTTTCTACATTGTCTTTGATATGGGTTGTGACTAGAATGGATACTCCAAAATATGGTGAGACACTTAAATTTGTGTATATAAGGTACCAACCGATCTTATAATTAGTAAAGTCTTACCAAAGGTTTACCAAGTTTAATTATGGTGTAACCAGAACAATTGATGAAAGCTAACCATTTGGAGCCGGCGCTTAGACCTAATCACTAGAGATCGGTGCCTGACCCAGCAGTTATTCTCTGCCAAAATTGGGTGTCGTTTATCTGCTTGTACCTGTTTATGTGTCACGAAGTGTCTCACCATATTTTGGAGTATCCATTCTAGCAATAACCCTCTGATATGACCTTTTTCATCAAAGCCTTCACACTTACACTTGGTCAGCCGAAGCATGTACAAGTCTGCGCATGTGCGGTTAGCAGGAATGACTGAGAAAATGCCAGTTTGTGAAAAATCCTGAGAGTTCATTTTCTCAGGGTCGTGCAAACTCATGAGTGCTTTGTTTACATCTCGTAAGATAAAGAACCGCTTTTGATTTGTTTCCAGGGCGGCCATTCTTTGAGGGCCCAGTTTCTCTTTGACGCCATCAGGAACAATCATGAAGAAAGTTGGGTCAAATAACTCTCTTCTACCTTCTTCTGTGTAACCAAACGGCGTCCTTGTATGGCCATGGTCCGCAAAAATCATAGTAAGGGTGTCACGAAGGCCCGCCAGGTCATCAAAGAGCTTCACCAAGTTTGCGTCCAAATTAGCAATCCGTACTCCAGTCGTTTCGTGTCCGGTTTTGAAATGCATGAAAGAGAACAAAGGCTTCGCTTTTTCCTCGTTTTTTTAAGGCGGTATACACTTTCGTTATGTAGTCCATGAAATACCACACTTGAATCCTTGGCTTCTAAAAACATGGCTTCATGGCTCCCAAACATTCCTTGGGCAGCAGCCCTGAAGAACAGTTACCAAGATTGTAAAGGAGCCAGAGAGATCACCCACTCCCCTTCCTTGCTCCCCTCGCCTTCCTTCACACATCTTCCACTCCATTACCCCACCTCACTCGTTACCTTTCCGGGCCAAACCCGCCTCCACGACCTTTAAACTGATAGACCAACCGATTCCTTCAACACTTTAGATGGCAAAAATTCTAAACCTCTGTCCAAAATGATCTATGCTCTCTTTCAGTCTAAACAAGCCGAATTATGTGTACTTGATGCACATACGGTCGAGTGTCAATCGACACTCTCCTTTGATACCCTCGATCTATATTTCATGATCAGTACTCGATCGCCGTCCCGATCAATACTCAGTTGACACTCGATCGACACTTGATCAAGGTTTAGTCGATAGCCGGTCGATACTCAACTGACTTATATGCATCAATTGAAAATCAGTCAGCTTTTGACGGGATGCCGATGGAGTGTTGATCAAGTGTCAACCGAGGTGTCAATGGCGTTTTGATTGAGCATCAACCTAGTGTCGATTGAGGGTATCGATCGACACTTCACGGTGGATGCCTAAAGTACACATGATCCAAAAAGGGCACTTAAACCAAGCAAAGGTTTACTTTTTCAAAATACTGAAGTTTGTTCTGTGAAACCAAAAGTGAGTAGAATATCAACTTCTATTTTAAAGATAGAGGTGAAAAAAACTGCTGCAATGATAACTTATCTAACTCAATTAACTCCTTACCTTCAATATATTGTTTTTGTATGGCATCGTTTAACGTTGCAAGTGCAAATTCGGCCAGCCATTTGTGATTTTCTGCGTTGTCCTGGATATGTCCTTCTTCATCAAAGCCTTCACACTTACACCTGGTCAGCGGAAGTGTGAACAAGTCTGCGCATGTGCGGTTAGCAGGAATGACTGAGAATATGCCTGTTTGTAAAAAATTCTGAGAGTTCATTTTCTCAGGGTCGTGTAAACTCATGAGTGCTTTGTGTACATCTTGTAAGATAAAGAGCCGCTTTTGATTTGTTTCCAAGGCGGCCATTCTTTGAGGGCCCAGTTTCTCTTTGACGCCATCAGGAACAATCATGAAGAAAGTTGGGTCAAATAACTCTCTTCTACCTTCTTCTGTGTCAGCAAATGGCGTCCTTGTATGGCCATGGTCCGCAAAAATCATAGTGAGGGTGTCACGAAGGCCCGCTAAGTCAACAAAAAGCTTCGCCAAGTTTGCGTCCAAATTAGCAATCCGTACTCCAGTCTTTTCGTGTCCGGTGTTGAAATGCATGAAAGAGAACAAAGGCTTCGCTTTTTTCTCGTTTTTTAAAGCGGTATACACTTTCTTTATGTAGTCCATGAAATACCAACTGAAAAACTGTCCATTGAAACAGACCTTATCAGGATAATCATAGTGGTTTGTTCTGTCTAACTCATTCACCACCGTGCAGGAAAAATGGGTTAAGCCATAATGATCGATGTTTGCCTTGGCCAACTTTGCTTGTAATTCCTGCCACCTGCGATAAAATGTGACACTGAACACTGAAACTTGCTCACAGATGGTTCTATTTAACAAATGGTAAACGCCATAGCGTGTACTATTGAGTTATGGATGCACGCGGGAGGTTGCTAAGCACGAAAAAAGCGTAAGAGTCGCACGAGGCGATAGCCGAGTGCGACTCTAGCTTCTTGAGTGCTTAGCAAACCTCCCAAGTGCATTCAATTTTGAGGCAGCGTGGCCGAGTGGTTTAGGGCGCTGGATTTGAAATCTGGAGGTCCCAGGTTCAAATCCTCCACCCTGCTGCTATATGAATTTGTTCTCGGTACGCCCGAGTTCAACTCCTCGACTGCGTTGTGTAAATAGCCAACTGGTCAGCCTCCCGCCAGTTGGGATTCTTAATAGTTTATGTTCTATTTGAAATATTCAGTTGTTATTTACAGTTTCCCCAATTAGCACTGCTGTGCTAAATACATACGACACTTAAATAAAGTTTATTATTATTATTATTATTATTATTATTATTATTAATATTATTATTATTATTATTATTATGTATTATTATTATTATTATTATTATTATTATTATTATTATTATCATTATTATTATTATTATATCCATAATTTAATAGTACACGCTATGGCGTTTACCATTTGTTTTATAACATAACATTGAGACACTGGAACAACAGAAGTCTTTTAGAGTCCATACCACGCTGCTCACGTCAATGTGTCACCTAGTGCATTTTTCAGCTCGCCCTCTGAAGAAAAACATTTTCTTTGACGTTGATAAACAGTGGTAAAAAACAAATCGAAATGTGGTTTATCGTGGTCTGTACTCTTACCGACAACGAGTACGTGTAATTTTTTCGTTTCCCAAACATTTTTTTCGTACTGTCTCTGCATATTATGCGAGTTTGTAAACGTTTTTGAAAGGAAAGTCTGACGTGTACAAGCAGCTCATTTGCATAATGCAGCGCGTGCACTTTCAAGTCCGAATCGGTGTTTTCAGTTGTCAAGACAAATTTGATAATATAAAAAAAACGTTCAAACGTTTCTTTTTGGCTTTCTTAATTTTGTAAGTAATTATTGTGAAGTTTTAATAAATTGTTATTATTATTTTTAATTATTGTTGTTGTTGTTGTTGTTGTTGTTATTATTATTATTATCATTATTATTATTATTATAAAGACCTTACTGTTTTGGTTGTGCAAATCAAGTTGTTCCTATGCTTACATGAAAAAAGCAGAGAGGTCTGTATCAAAGCAAGGTCACTTCTAGCCTCGCTTACATTCATGGCCAGGTAACTAAGCACACCACTGTAAAATGGCCTATTAGATTTTGATGGGTCATTCTTAAAACCGCTCTTTATGCTGCGGCAATCGCGATACCAAAAAACTGCGCAATTATTGGGCATGATAAGACGATACTTTGGCAAAGTTTTGAAAAATTCTGTACATAGGGTTCAGCGCCAGCTTAAAGTTTTGAAACTTTAAGGTGGCTTTGAATCCTAGGAACATATTATTTTAAACTTTGCCAAAAGTTCAGTATATCTTATCACGCTAATTAAAATTTGATAATTTTTCGAATTATAAGCCCCTAAAGCTGTAATAAGGGGTGCTTTTAACAGGTCACTGACTGTTGCTATAGTAACCTATTGTGTCACGAAAATGGGGCAATTTTTTGTTTCTATGATTGTAACATCAAGTGATAAAGAGTGGTTGCAATGACACATCAAAATCTGAGTGCTGAAAAATGTTTTGAGCCACCTTAATGCAGGTCAGAAGTCCTCACGAAACTTACCAGTTTTACTATCACGACCAAAAGCCACTAATCTTCTGCTAAACTCACCGAGATTTGAATTCTGCATCATCGCTTGGTACATCTCGTTTTTCAATGTCCGTTAGCGCACTTCCCCACATGTCATACCAACAAAGGTCTTCTTGAAAGAGGGTCTGATAGCCCCACTTCTGGAAGGTCCCATATAACACCCCCACGCCTAATGGAGCCTTTGTGTTCTTTCCTGAGGCACTAATTTTATTGTCGTCTGAAAAATCAGAAAACCTGTTGTAGGCGATACAATACAGGGACAGGATCCCTAACAAATTGGGTCAGCAATCTCCTGAAAAATTACTTACTTCATCTTACTGTTACAGGCATGAATAAGAAACAACAGAACACTGAGAAGTCGTCATTATTCAATTTTCAAACCATCCTACTCCAAGAAAACAAATGCTGAACTCTTGTCCAACAATTGACTAAATGTCATTATTAAAAACTGGATCATTGGATAATGCAATTAGAGAGTTTTCATTGGCTTAGCCATCATGGTATATGAGCCATTATACCATGATCTACAAAAATGGCGAGCGTATGCATCATTTTTTTGGGCCTTTTTGCTTTTATTGTAGTCTAGTTTTCTATATTTTTGGGGCGTTTTTAATAAAACAATTATTCCACTCGCGCTTGTTGGATATGAGTTGATTATAGCCAACTCGGCGTCACGCGCCTCGTTGGCTATCTATCATCTCATATCCAACGCGCGCTCATGGAATAATTGTTAAATATTGTTTTGGGGGTAGTTCTTGTTACAGCAATCGAGAAAAGAGCCAGGGACTCTAAAGCGGCCTTCGCACGGCAAACTTAAGTTGGCAAACTCGTGTTATAAAACTTGAAAAAGTTGACAAACTCTTTCCTTCACACGTCAAACTCGTGTCAAGTAACAAACACGGTAATTTGCAACATGGCCGCTTTTTTAGTGCAGTGACACTCACGTACAACAGTGAAGCAGAGTAAAAGAAGAGAAGAAACAGAAATCAGTGCCAACATATTTGCCAATTGTTTTTGTGCCGTTCACACACATCAACTTGAGTTTTCCAATACGAGTTTGCCAACTTTAGTTTGCCGTGTGAAGGCCGCTTAAGGAGTTATTATTCAATTGTCGAACCTGTCTTTTCCCTCCACCCACCCCCCTCCCCCTCCAAAAAATTATCTTAAAATTGTGCCCTATGTTGGATGGAAAGAAAAAAACATTAACATTGCTCCTGAACAAATTCTAATATCCGCACTGAATCTCAAACCAAAATGTCAAATCTCCTGACCCATTTCTAGACCAAACCTGTTTATAAAACACAGACACTGGAATTGCACAAACCTGAAGAGCGCCTACAAAAATTACACCTTTACTTCTTCAGGTGTATGTGACCTAAATAACAGCGCAGCTACAAGAAAGAGATACATGTACAAAGAACCACTAAATATAGTAGTTTGTCCTGAAAGCCTTGGAGCCATGTTAGAATATTGATCTATCAAATGTGGACTATTGCATTGGGGTGGGGGGGGGGGGGGGAGAGGCTAGCGCTGAGGCAATGCTAAAAACTTTCTGCCACAAAAAAAGTAATTCAAGTACCCTTTTAGACCTGCATGTACACCCTACATGTATATCCAGATTGAGTCAGAGCAGAAAGTAAAACTGCACCAAATTTCCGACCAAAATGATAAAAACGTGTACCCGGGGGTGTTCAGTATATCGGGCACTATTATTAGCATTGAGGGTATCTGTTTGACCTGGTCCACTTGGTTTCTTTTAGGGGTCAAAATATTTAGAAAGCTCGAGCCATACCCAGACTGGAGAGAGTTGCTTAACCAAAACTGTTGAAAACCCACATCCAGTGGTATTGCGCAAATCTATAAAGTTAACAAAAGGCACACTCCCGCCTCTTCAGGAATGTGCAACGCAAATAACAGCAACAAAGAAAACCATTGTAAGCTCACCTTTGAGAACGCCAGAGAAGAATGGCCTTAAGTTCTCAAACGTCTGTTGTCCAATACTCTGGGCCAGTTCAAAGTCCAAGGCAGTGGCCTTTATGTTTGGATCCTGCACAATCTTGCGGAGCGCCTCTACGGCTCTTGGCATAATCCTGTAGAAATGTGGTCTGGAGATCGAGTCGAGCATTATCACATTTATATTAATGCGACTTTTATTTTTGCCCTCCACGACTTTCTCTAGTATCGGTGGAAAAGTGAGTACTTGGAAGTTCTTTCCACATCGTAGAAACAGAAAACTAAAACCCCTTTCCAGGTTTGTTTTCACAGCCTCCTGCACATTAGCAGTTATTGTGTCATTTGGTAATGGCTTCCAGTCACTGACAGCTTTACCCATTTCTGGATTGACGGAAGCAATTTGGATATCTGATGACCCACAAACTTCAGCGTCGCATGACAGTTTATTATGTCCTGACTCTGTTACTTGGAATGCGCATATGTCTGGGTAATGAGTCTCGTCACATTTGCGATCCTCAATACGCTCTGGCTGTCCATAATGTTCATGAATTTGCTCAGAACCAGCTTTACTTGGCCTGAAAGAGAATTGAAAAAAGAGTAAAAATGACTTAGATTGCAGATTTCAATGAACAAGGTTTGAGTCAAGTTATCAATATGCTGCTGGCTGTTACTAAAGATATCAGGATTGCAATACATTGAGACAAAAAGAGAAAAGGAAATAAATGTAACTAGATCATTATTGGGTTGAAAAAGAGAGTTGCGACTGTCCCTAAACGCCTCAACACTCGGGTAGTCTGTCACTTCAGCAGGAACATTTCTTGGCGAGTTGACTTCCATAGGATCGTATAATATATAGATTTAGGTCACCCTAAAAGCGGAGCTCCTGTAGCCTGATTAGGCTCACTTAGGATAAGGTTGAATTAATTTTGATTTGAGTTTTGTAACTTTGCGGTGGGGTTTTGTTTGGCTTTCTATTTTGAGTTTAATAATCACAAAACCGATACACACAAAAAAAAACATTTGCAGAGAAGAAACAGTTATAATGGGGTTTACTTTTAAACCTGGATTAGAGTTAACAGGCTTCCGAAAAACCCGGCTCCGTTTCAACAAGTAAACCTGACATGAGCCCGCGATCCAATCGAAAACCAGCACTTGGTCAGAGGTCAACTTTAATAAAACACGTGACCTCGATGAGCTACAAACTTGAGCCCGCGATATGGTCACGTGATACTGGTCAGCGGATAACTTAATTTGACAGGTGTCAATTGATCATAACATGATGTCGTATATCAAAAAAGTACACGGTAAACTAAGGCTGCATGGCTCTGTCAACCTATTATTTGGGGTATGGCCGCCATGTTGCTCGACTCCACCACCACCACCACCGCCGTCGTCGTCGTGCGTACGCGCCCACGAGAACTACCGCTGGCCACGATAACATGAGAAAATCAATTCATGGGTTTCCTTTATTTCCCTATATGGTTATGGGGCTCCGCTTGGCAGCCCTTCGGGCCGCCGGAGCTCCGCTATAAACTGTCCAAAAATGACTAACACATTTACTTATAAGCACTTTTGTCATTTGGCCAAACAACGCATGTTGTAAGACCTCTTTTTCTAAAGACTTAACGTTTAGTATGCCCCAACATAATTCTTCAGAGGTGACGCTTAATAAACTATATATAAACTTAAAATGATAAAAACAAGGCACCTTTACCGAATTAAGAGGAATACGAAAATATATATAAAAAGCTATGTATCAAGTCTGCAGATAACAATTATTTAAGTTGACTAATAAAGAAAAAGTTTTTCGCTGTCAATATTTTCATTGACAAGGGTTTCAGGTCACGAATCAAAAGGGTTTCTTTGATTTTGCAGTGCAAATCCCAACACTTGGATGTTAGGATTTTAAGGTGATCCTATTGAATGTTGAGGTGTGTAATGAGTGTGTAGCTATGCGAGGGAAGAGCACCATCTCCATCCCTCCCACACTGTTTGCTAAAAAATATAAGGACTTGGAGTAACAAATGTTGGGATCAATATCAGTATCTGGGCAACTGCGCACCTTCCCCTCCCCTAACCCAACATGCTATAATAAGTTAATAAGTTAGTGTTACTGTTGGGTTACCGGAGGGGTAGGTGCGCAGTTGCGCATATAATGATATGATCCCAAATTTTTAAACCACCCCTCCCCCTGCCCAATCTCCTCCACTCCCCCACCCTCCCTCACAACTTGACCACCTCTAAGTCCACCACAGCAAACTAAAATGAACGTAGTTAACGTTGTTGAGCTGAACTTTATTCATTCATACCTGTGAGGCTTGCATTTGACTTCAGATTGTGAATCTGTAGTTTCATTGATACCAGAAGCATCGGGGAGACTAACATAATAACGATATTGAGGAGGACTTGTGCTTCCTATAACACAAAGAGAATATTGCTGTTAAATAAAAGTTAGGGTGAGGAAGATCATGAATCTCCTTATTAACATGATATTGACTGATTTGAAACCCTTTACGCACTGTGTGCCTATTATGCAGATCATTAAGTAAGGGTTGGGCCCCTTTTGGGCCAAATCATCCATACCACTTTAGCTTATCTCCGTTTCTGCAACACAAAGCAACCTGGAGAATTTCTACTCCTCCTTTCGCCTACCCCTCAGATGGAACCTATGTCCACTCCTAGCATACGGCCGTTGCGTCGGGAATTCGAATTAGCCAATAAGCGTTCAGTGGGTTTGGAGAAACTGTCCTATCCCAATGTCACCTGAAGTCGGGTGGTGATGGCACCCTGATTTATTGATCAATTACAAAAAGATTTATGCCTCAAGATGGCTGGATCATTTAGGAAGCTAGAACAATTATTAAAAATCAGGAGGGAGGGGGTGTCTCCAGGCAAACAGTGGTTTAGTCATAACTACCAGTGTGACGTCACGTCATACACCGGTGATTTTCGATATGGCGACCTATTTATTTTGGTTCGTTAACTGAAAGATATGTGGAAATTCCTAACTTTTTGATGATTCGATTACTTTGTTCAATGTTACCCAGGATTGAAAATATGTGAAAGACTTGTTTGCAGTAATTTTAGGTAGGATAAGTTATTCGAAAGCCTCATATTTTGAGTAGAAACATACCAACAAGTGGACGAGGCGTCGACAAAGTTTAATGGATTGACAACGTTTTCCCGGAGCCCCCGCAGAAATGCGGAGATGTCCTGATCCCAGAATAGGAGGTTTGGTACATGATATATTAAGTTTGCTCTGTGCTGAGAATTAAGCCTTCAGTGCTTATGGTTCGTCTCAACAATCCCTTCAAAGTTAATGGCATTTGGAGAAGAAGGGCTAAACCTCAGAATACGCGGCCACGATTGCGTGACATTGAATGCTTGCTCACGTAGCCCCGCAGTAAATAAATATTTGCATATGGAAACAAAAGTGAAAACTTAATGTATACACGAAACAAGCGTGCTACACATGAATATGCCTCGTTCTAAAATCCATCAGCCGAAACAAGCGCGCTACACATGAAAATACTTCGTTCTATAATCCATGAGCCGAAACCCGGAGTTTTAATATTCATTTTTTCTACTGCGGGAATGCGGGAGCAATAGTTTTACTCATCTTACTTTCATAGCAATAGTTTTACTCGCCTTACGTTCATCAACCCATAAAATACAACACCACTGGGGGACGAGGGGAGCAAGCGTCGTTTAATGTCAGGCAATCGTAAACACAGACACTATTGACCTTTCACCAATCCAACAAAGTACAACACGCGAGTACACCCTCGCACTCAAAAGGATTGTTGAGCAAAATGACTCATCACATTGAGAAAAACTAACAATGGCTAGAAAGTTATATCAAAAGGGAACAAAATCTCCTATTATGAGGTACCTCTGTTGAAAACTTGGAAGAGAAAACGGCGGGCGTTTTGGGTGGCCTTTACTTGACCGGAAGTCAAGATGGCGGTAATCCCACTTGACCCGATTTGTTTTCAATAAAATTTGGAACCAAAACGCACACAAAACAACAAACAGTTGTACTCACAGACATCCACTACAAAGCTTACACACTTGTGCCAAATTAGTGAATAATAGAGCAATAATAGCTTGTATTATCCTTTTATTTGTTTGAATTCAATGGAGTCCCGACGCCAAATCTGGGCAAGCCGAGCGAAGCTTCGACTTGTTGCTATGTGACGTCACACTGGCAGTGATGAGTCGGTCTCTGACAGATACTCGAAAACAATAGAGTTACCCCCTCCCTCCTGATTAAAAATACTTCATAATGTTTTCTTGTTTCGCTACTTTAGATCAGTGTTATGTAGCAGCGGTATCTTGGGGGGTTCTCAAAACAGTGGGAAACATGGCAAATTCATGTCAGTGACACTCAGTTTATCTTTCCCACCAGAGCCGATCCGCTTGCGTTCGGACTTTTTCAGATCCCCCGCGGTTAATACTTATGCTTGCGATCTCGACATACAAAAGACAAAATAGAGGGTCTGTGGACAGATTTGGTGGATCTAAAAACGCTTTTAAAACACGCAAAACTAAAGAACGTGAATGCATTTGCAGGTTCATTAGTCAATCGCCTAACTCGGACCTACACTCTACCTTCAAAATGTCCTCCACCGAAAGGCACGAGCTGCTGCTGCACTATTATAGTCCAAAGGCCCACCAGCAGGGTAAATATACTCATAGATAGAAAGATCTGTGTGGAAAATAGAGACAATGCCATTATTGTACAGCTATGACAACACGACGGAAACATTTATCCAGCGTAGATGCCGAACCTTTATTTTTTTTTATCAGCATCAAAATGTAGTCAGTAAGGGTTAAGTCTTCATGTGATCAGTTTCTATTGTTTAGTTAACTTTTCAATACATGATATATCTAGAGAATACAGCCAATGAGAAACAGGAAGGCCATTACTTACTAGAAGATATTACATCCAACCTTCCCATCGTGCCCTGCATTGATGTATCGGGTCACTTTATTTTCTATTTCATGGTATAAAATAGTCTTCTCAAACTCATCAAGTTAGAACAAAGGAAAGCACAACCGTAAAGGAGGTTTGGATACCCGGTCTTAATTAGCATAGATTTTGACGATTTTACTCCGTTTACTCCTTAGTTTTTATTTCGATTGAGAAGATATATCAAACACTTGAGACAGTGTTTCATCGGCTATCCAAACACCTCGAATTTCGTCAAAAATACTCCGCTGCGCGTCGTATTCTTTAACTCTCTCGGTGTTTGGATATCTTGATGAAACACTGTCTCTCGTGTTTGATATATTACATCCATTACTTTCTCGTGGTATACCATTAATAAATATTCCAGTTGTCACTTTTATATGTACTGGGTAAACACATGAGATATTCCATGGTATCTCACTCACAAGTGTTGCATAACTGATATTTATTTTATATGTATTTGGCTGATAGATTATTCATTTTGTCAGGTTCATTTACTCATCATAACTCAGTGTTTTAATGATTGATAGCCTTAGTGTTTGTACACGATATCGATATTGCGGATCAATATCAGTATCTGGGCAACTGCGTACGTACCCCTCCCCTAACCCAACATGTTATAATGTGTTAATAAGTTAGTATTACTGTTGGGTTAGGAGAGGGGTAGGTGCGCAGTTGCCCAGATACTGATATTGATCCAATATTGATGGTTTCTTACTGCAAGCTTGCAGATGTAAAATGTTCTAATACAGTAGTTGAATGTATTCTTGGAAGCCAGATGACTGCAAAAACTTACCAAGCGCCTCCGCAGTAGACATCTTACCATTCTGAAGCAGGTTGATACACACAAAATCTGATGGAGAGCAAAACGCGATAAATGATGACTTCAGACACCGCATGTGTAAGTGTTACATATGTACTGTCGCACCTTGTAATAATCGTTGCACTTTGTCTGTAATACCTGCCGCACTTTGTAATAAAATTGTCACACTTTGTAATATCTGCTGCACTTTGTAATAACACTTGTCGCACTTTGTAATAACACTTGTCGCACTTTGTAATAAAAAAGCTGTCGCACTTTGTAATAAATTTGAAATAGATGGTCGGAGGACAAGTAAACCCAGTAATAAGTGTCATCATCGACAGCAACAACAACGACAATAATAGTGACAATAATAATAATAACAATAACAATAACAATAACAATAACGATAACAATAACAATAATAATAACAATAACAATAACGATAACAATAACAATAATAATAACAATAACAATAACAATAACAATAACAATAACAATAACGACAACGACAACGACAACGACAACGACAACGACAACGACAACGACAACGACAACGACAACGACAACGACAACGACAACGATAATAGTAACATTAACAATATTATAACAATGATAAGATGACGCTGATGATTGTTTAGGCCGCTCATGAGACGGCCATCACATTAACGCAGAATAATATAATATGCGCTTAATTTCCAACAACTAGGAAAGATGTGATTGTCACAATGACGTAATTTAATGAGTGTAGGTATTGGCAAAATCCAATTCCATTATTTTTTCCTTCTAAGTGAAAAAGAAGTCTGACAAAATCAAGAGGTTGGAAAACACATTAATTATCTAAAAAAATTACAGCTATGTCATGATGGCATCATTCATTGTTAAAGAAGAGTCTGAAACAATCCGCCATTTTAAATTAATTAAGTGTACTCCAATTTTACATGAAACCCGTAGAAATCGAGGCAGTCGTCATTGAAAAATTGATCATTGCTTAAAAAGATGTTTAAAAATCAAAAAAAAAGCCGAAACTTATAAAATTCCGAGAGAAATTATCAGAGTAAAATGTGGTTGACAGGCCTACACGACTCCTACGGTCCGTGACATTTGTTCGTTTTCTTTTCGGTCTCTCGACCGACTTTTTTCGTTGCTTCAATCGTGTTTCTGTAGAGCACTTCGTATTGTGTTACAAGAAGGAGTTAAAAGTAGAGTAGAGCCGTTAATTGGAACTATGGCAAATTTTAACTAGGAGGTCATAGGTCTGCATGATTTCCGTTGCTATCCTGCATGTTGCTTCGTTGAGTCTGACACCTCTGTAATTTGCCATGTGTTAGTGTTTTGTTTCGGCTCATTTATATTGCATGATATCTTTTTAAAGTCTCCAAGCATTTGCTTTGAAGGGACAAAATATGACGTTTACTTTAAACGTGTTGCTTACTTGCATTCTATATCGTGACGCTGAGCCCGACTATGATTAGAACTGTTTGCAAGTACAGTGGGCAGGTGGGTACAAATACAGTGGGTAAAAATAGCCCAGCTAGGCTCGATTACCCGCCGCTGTTCGGGAAATGAGCCTGCACTGCTTCCCCCGAACGGAGGGTAGACCAGACAAGAGAAAGAGGCGGAAATTGAGGAGTGAAATGCCGAAAAGCTAGACTTAAGAAAAACGTTGAAGATTGATTCGATAAGCTTCGACCCACTACTTGTACACATGACATTCATCAGTCAAAGCCTAGTTGCATAGGTGTTGTCCAGTTTGGTGTTAATTTTCACGCCCAAAAATCTGGGTGGCACCCTACACTCTTAAAGGCTGATACAATTACATAATTGTACTGTCAAGATAAATGTATCGCATTCCTTATAAGTTTCTTTTTGTTCAAATACTGTATTGGCGAAAGGGCGAAAGGGAAATATCTTCATCCTTTCAGTGAAGAGGCTTTCAAGAGTCTGTTGCAGCTGGTACAAGGAAAATTTAACGTGCCCGTAGCAGAACGTACACGCGAACAAAAGAATGCCGTCATGCGTTATTGGCGAAATCGTGATCGCTTCCATCTTGGGCCTCAAGCAACCCGGCGACCCTGTACTTTGACGACAAAGAGGTGTTAAAGTCAGCAATATCGGGTCTTGTCTCAAAAACGTTTGATGACGCAAAATCTGGTGCGAAAAATTCTGCGAAATCGAGCTGCTGCTGGTTTTGTGGGTCTGAGCGAGAGAAATATACTGAGAGCAAAATAAAGTATCACATTCATAACGTCAAGTTTACCAATAAAGCTACGCCAAGACTAGTTACCGCAAAATCAGTTCAAGCTCAACATCAAGTTGATCTCATGGACTTAAGCAAAGATGCTGTTGAACACGACGGGCGAGCGTACAGATATGTTTTGAGCATTATGGATGTTTTTAGCCGGTATTCTTGGTTGCACCAACCGGAAAAGAAAGCAAGTCATTATGAATGTTAGCCAAGCCCTTAAAGCGATCTATGCAGAACATGGTCCACCAGATCTCCTTCAAAGGATCGGAGGTTGAAGGAAAAGTTAAACCTCTTTGTAAGGCATTAAAGATAAAATTAATTAATTCGAGGCCTTACCACCCGCAGTCTCAGGGAAAGGTAGAGAGATCGCACAGACAATTGAGAAAAAAAGATTATGTACGCCTTGGTAACTCTGGGGAAGAAGAGAGTTAATTGGGCAGCAAATCTCGATGACTGCAATCGGATTTTGAACAACGAATGCAAGGAAGAGCTTGGCTGGAAAACTCTTTTTGAAATCTATTACGGACGGAAATCTAATCTATTTGTGAAGGCGTCTCTGGAATGTGTAGATTCGGATGATAATGATGTAATTACTAGCGCACCGAGAAAACGAGAACTGGCTTTATATGGGACAATTGGCAACAAAATACGGGACGGAGCTAAGCTTTATAGCGCAAAGCTTAACAATGGCACAAACGGCTCCACAACGCTGAAAACTTTAAACACAAAGACAACGTTTTAATCCGTTACAGACCGCAAAAAGGGGGTAGCCTCCCAACAAAAAAGAGATTTGTGGTGAAGGGCACCGTTGTTAAGAAGAGTAAATAGAATCATGACGTATATAAAGTAAGATTTGTGCCGCCAAACTCTAACGAACAAATTGAAGAGTGGATTTCGGTGGAAAACATAGCGAGCATTCGGAAACGCCAGACAGGGAATACAAGCAAGAAAAAGCAGGGATTGCGAGAGCTACGGAAAAAATTGATGATACTTTTAACTGCCTGCGATCGTTTTTTGGAGCGAGATTTTCCACACATGAGTATAACTTTGATGCATAACCCGCCAGGTGACGGAAACTGTCAGTTTGGAGCACTGAGTTTTTGGTTAAATCGCCTGGGTATACACTGCTCTCCGGAAAAAGTCCGTGAGGAGATTGTAGAATACCTGGAGAGCAATCCAACTGACACCGAAGGCTTTCCTTTAGAACTACATGCACATTACACATTACTTGCAGTCAATGGCAACGGATGGTACCTATGGTGACCAAATAATTTTACAAGCGGCAGCAGACTTGTATAACATTGAAGTTTTAGTTGTTTCAACTCTGGGGCATAATGCCATCACGCTGATTTCTCCGTCTGCGAGCATACTTTATGCGAGAGTGCAGCTGGGACACTATGCGGAGCAGCACGGAGAACATTATATTTGTGTCGAAGGCGGGACTTTAGTTTCGGAGGAAGAGCCACACCTGGCAGAAAGTTACGAATGTAACCAAGAAAAAGGTGGTGATTCATTAAGTTCCCAAGAGGCAGAGGTGGTGCCCGTGAAGCATAGAGAAGAGGTCGGCAGTGCCTACAGACAAATCCCTTGTACCAGTGGAGATCCGCTTTGTTGGAGATGACAGCGTCTAGATGATCAATCACTTCGACGATTTGACTTGTCACATAGATAGGCTTCCAAATGAAATTCTAACCATAATCACTGATCAGGTCTTAATTTCTTCAAAATTTTCGTGGCCTAACCACAGATGTTACGTTTATTTAACAATTATTCACCGAAGTGGAGGTAAATATCCACCACTTTCACCGACACTGAGGTGAATAATTGTTTTAGTATATACCACACAAGCTGATTAGAATAACTAGCGGCCAAAAGAGTAACTTTATTTCTGATAACGTACCAACAAAAGCCATTTTGTTTTTCTTCGGTTGCTCGGAGGTGAATAGTACTTGGCTAATCACCTCCGAGCTAGCCAATCAGCGCGCGCGAAAACTACTATTCACTTGTGTGGTATATACTAAAATCAACTATGCAACGTTAATATTCGTTTTCAAGATATAACCCAAAGGCTGGCTTTGAAGGTTCTACCGCGTATTTATTTCTCTAGTCTTGGTGTAGCGAGAAAAGTCAGCGTCAAAAAAATCCTAAAAATGTTTGGGCCTTCAAGCGGTGTTGGGCTTGAATTAAGGCGAAAAATCTCAACTAAAAAGTGGGCGTATGTTTGGCTCATCCTGCGTTATATAAGTCTTGGATGGTTCCTCATCATGGACATATATTGGCGAAACAATTAAGTAGGATACTAACCTGCATAGAAGATGAACATAAATTGAACATAAACGTCTGAGACTCGTATATTTTGTTAGTATGATTGTACTGTGATAATATTTGCGTTTTATGTTACCTGGGCCATACTTTGTGATGTTGCATTTTCTGATTATTTTGAATAATGCCGTTTCATGTAGGTTCCAACGTATTCGAAATTTCCACAACATTCATTACTGGTGGTCATCGTGGCACAATGACGTGATATGCAATGTTTTAATTAAAGAACTTTTTAGTGCGAAAATAATAGTGACAATAATGATGATGATGACAATGATTGTGGCACCGTGTTGTGCTCTGAGTTTGTGCTTTTCATTTGGTTTTATGAAATACAGTATAGCTTATTCATGGTAATACATACAAATCAAGTAGTATTTCTACATGTCTCAAGTAACGCCCCGCGGGTAACGAAATCATAGGTTTTCTAGTTGCCTGTGCTAGTAGTAAAACTTTAAAAATATTTTGCTTATACGATCACGCTCGCCTGAAGGACACCTTTAATTACTTTTACTAACAATTAATTAAATGCAATTCCAATACAAACTCCCATTTTAAACGACACTCCCTGTCATGGCGTAGACACTTTCTCTCTATCGAGGTCGTCCGCATGATAAAGAGTTGTACTTCTCTAGAAAGATCTTGAAGCCAAAAGTTCATGTAAACACTTATTATAATTATTGTCGTCGTTGTTGTTGTCGATGATGACACTTATTACTGGGTTTACTTGTCCTCCGACCTTCTATTTCAAGTTTATTACAAAGTGCGATGGTCTGATATTACAAAGTGCGACAGCTTTTTTATTACAAAGTGCGACAGCTTTTTTATTACAAAGTGCGACAGCTTTTTTATTACAAAGTGCGACAATTTTATTACAAAATGCGATAGGTATATTACAAAGTGCGACGATTATTACAAAGTGCGACAGTACACGTGTACGCAGAAAATAATTTTGTGGTAATGGAGCGGGAAATTTTGGAACCAATTTGTTTAAATTTCCAAGTAGTAAAACAATCTTCAATCAGTATTAGCAAGGCCAACAGTGCTACTGTTTGGTCAATGGAATTTTAATCTTTTAGTATGTATACCAAGCCTTATCAAGTTCCACGGCTTGTTCTGGGAATGTGAATCATCATCATCGTCGTCGCCATCATCATCATCATCATCATCATCATCATCATCATCATCATCATCATCATCGTCGTCGTCGTCGTCGTTGTCATCGTCATCGTCATCGTCATCATCGTCATCGTCATCATTATCATCATCGTCAACATCATCATTATTGTAAATAATTTTGTTCTTGGGCCATCGTAGTTTGATCAAAAATAACACTTAGGCTGTTTATCACAGTTGTTTGTTTCTTATTTTTGATCTTCATCATTGTTGTTGCTGTTATTATTATTATTACAATTTCTATTTCCAATTAGATATTATTATCATTATCATCGTCATTATTATTATTACGGCGGTGGTGGTGGCGGCAACGGAAGTGGTGGTGATGGTGGTGATGGTGGTCAGCTGATAATGATGACGATGACGATGACGATGACGATGATGATGATGATGATGATGATGATGATGATGATGATGATGATAGCAGTGGTGGCTCACCACTTGGATCAACAGCTACAATGTTATGACGATATTCATGATCAATTTGTTAAACCGAAAGAAGACTAAATATGGTTGGTTTGCTTTTTCTTAAATGTGGAGCTACCGGGAATCTAGACTTCAATCTTCCACTTCTAGGACTTCTAACTAACTTAGCCAGTGAACATACTCTTAAATACCCTATCGGTAGATAAGCTAGTGGGGGCCACACGGACTGACTGACCTTTTAAGCATTTTTTAGAACACTTGCCTAAACAAAACTTTTAGAAGCGAACTACAAAGTTCTTGAAACAACTAATACGAGTCGAGGTTTAGAGAACGAACGAGAAACGTAAACAGGATGTTTCATAGGAGATTCAAACCAAGGCCGGTAGACGAGCCCAAACATGACCTTCGATGGGGTTGTATTTGTCGCTTAAGAGAAACCCTATAATAGTTACTTGAAGTCACAACACTCACTGTGCAGGGGTCGGCCCTTGAATCACAAGACTCAACGCTTTACACGCAAAATGATAAACAACTGAAGGATGATCACGAACCAAAATTATACTGTGCTTCATAACAGAATTGCAAGTTTTCAAAATGTTGTTCAGACAATAAATATTTAAATAAACCAGTGGAGGTATTGAAGTCCCTAATTTGAACTGGGATATTGTCCCAGAGAATAGTCGCTCTGTAAGCTATTGTTTGTTTTCTATAATTAGAGCGCATTTTTTGTATTCTTGTACTTTACCGGCGTATTAAAAAGGTTCTCAAAAAGCATGGTAGGAAGCTCTTATGCCAAAGATGCGTGGATTTTAGAGCTTGGAGTCTGTAATGTAATTTACTGTGGAAACATTTTATAAGTTTAGTGAGGGGGTATACTGTCTATGAGGTTGCCAAACGTTTTACAAATAGTTTAACCCTGAGTTTGCTCTTCTTCTATGTGGTTTTTACGCGTACCTCCTCATGCTAGGAAGGCATGGAAGGTGAGAAACAGTGATATTGTAATTCGGTTGCTTCATTTGTGAAGGAGTTAGGAAGTCATGATCTAAGTTTAAGGGTACCATTTTTTCTTGGGATTCTAGTACACAATACACCAAAAGACGTGAAGTTAAATATATTAAAAATATAAAACAAACAGCGGTGATAAACATATTAAAAACATGCATTTTATAACCTTGACGTTTCGTATGCTAGTCAACATACATTTTCAAAAATATAACCGTTACAAATTTTCGGAAAGCTATTTAGTCTCGAACCTAGACAGAAAACATCTGCAATAGAAATTTAACACCTTTTGAACAGGAAGTATCTATCGGAGAAGTTTCTACGTCATTCCCCACTCTAAACTTTGCGCTAGATAGTACATATTTGCTTACTTTTCAAACACAAATGGTGACTTGTGAATAATTTATCAGAACAAGACTCACAAAAAATGTGTGGTAAAAGGGTGACTTTATACACAAATCTTTCCCTTTAATGATTAGATCTAGAATGGGAAAATATGGAAAACTGTATCAATAGCCTTGTTCAAAGCAAAATAAAGACATTGAAGATAAGATTTAAAAAGTTATGGCATCCTACTTGAGGTCTTATGCGGCTCCGGCTCGCCATGACAAGATTGAGTGAGTGAATGAACCTCGTAGCTAATTATGTATGCAATTTCACTATGCTATCCGATACATGAATGGCAGTCCGCTGACCTATTCTCGGCAACAATTAACAGTCCAACAACGAGGATAAGTTCTATGCATAATTCAGTATAGGTTTCCGCTGGTGAAAAATCTTACAACGTGTTTGAAAACGTTGCAAGATTTTAAAAGACCTCGTTAGGGAGGGTAGACCAGACACGAGAAAGAGCTAGGCGGAAATCGTGTGCAGGCCTCACTCTTCGCACACAAACCGATGATGATCACTGCAAACTTAAAAAACATCCGTGTTAAGGCTCCTAGGCCTCTTGTTAATTCTAGAATGCATTACATTCTTTTTTTATTGTAAACATATATTTTATCCAGATCTGGAGGCTGAAATTTGCTAGAGTTTAGCAAGAATTGTGCGGAAAACCCAAGAATTCTAGTTCTAGAGTATTATAGTAATTTTGTGTCAGGTTGAAAATTTGTAAATACAAAACCGAGTAAAATTTTTCCTTTCTCTAAACGGAAAAAACAGGAGAAAACAACAAAAACACCACTAGCCGTATTTTGGATACTAATAACATTTCTGCAAGGCGTTCTTAGCATCTGATGCGATATCTCAGTTGACTAGGCAGGCTGCAAAGAAGGCGATAAATTCCGTACAGCATAGCTAATACTTGTAATAAATACGCCAGTACATTCACTGCGAATAATCAGAAGAAAATTTCAAATCGGCAGAAAAATAAAAATACTAAGCCTGGGCTGGAAAACGATATTCTTGTGAATGAATGGGGAAATATCTGGGTTTCACTGGCGACGAGAACGATGCAGCAGATCTTGTGATAATCGGTACTTTTGCCTGCGTCGCTTATGATAAACTGAAATCTAGACTGCCGGAATCACCAGCAGAAACCGAAAGATAAATAACAGGCCGATCAATGCCTGAATTAACTAAAATTGCGCTTGTAGTTTGTTTTTCCGCTTTGCCTTCCATCTCATGCAAGCTAAGATCGACGGAGTCATAAGCGAGATTATTATACAATGCTGATGCTATCTCAATTTTGATTGGCTAAAAGCACCCCGCTAATTCTAGATGGCGCTGTGTCATCGCGTCACATCTACAGACACTGGCGTTTATGCATGTAGGTATGACGCGTTTTTGCAGACAATGGTTTTCGTCACCTGACAAGCTAGCCGGCGGTTTGAGCCAGATTGTCATGGCGGAGTCCGCTCCAAGATTCGCGTCAGTCTCAGAAGCGGATTTAGGACGCCTTGTTGACGACAAGGACGCAAAGAACACCAAACGAGCTACCAAGACAGCTCTTAGAGTTTTACAGCAGTATTTGAAGGAGAAGAAAGTTCCCGAACCGCAAACCAAAGATGGCATCAGTAACGTTCTCAAACTATTTTATGCCGAAGCTAGAAAAGTCGATGGAACTTCTTATTCCAAAAGCACTCTCAACAGCCTGAGATTTGGACTGGGCAGACACTTCAAGGCGACTCTTGGCTTCGATATAATAAACGATCCAGCATTTGCCGAGGCAAACAAAGTTTTTGGCGCCAAGTGCGTTGAACTAAAACGACAAGGGCTCGCCAAAGTCGAACACACGCCACCGATCTGCGAAGAAGATCTTAAAAAGCTGTACGAAAGCGATGTTTTTAACTAAAACAGCCCGGAAACGCTTCAAAACAAAGTTTTTTTCGAGGTTATGTTGTACTTTTGTCGCCGAGGAAGGCAAAATCTTCGTGAACTCGAAAAAACTGATTTTTCATTCAGCACGGATGGCAAAGGTACAAAATATGTGTGCAAAACAACAGATGAACTCACAAAGAACCGACGAGAAAATGATGAAGGATTTGAAGGAGGCGTGATGTTCGAGAAACCAGGACCACACTGTCCTGTGGCTTCATTTGAACGGTACATACAGCACCTGAATCCCTCAAACGAATTTTTGTTTCAGCGGCCGAAGAAAAACGCCGGCATATCTGATCAAGTGTGGTACGATAACATGGTTGTCGGAGAGCGTTTGCTCGGTGAAAAAATGAAAAGGATCTCTCGAGAAGCCAAACTTTCAAAGTGTTACACCAATCACTCGATCAGGGCAACGGCGGTTACAATCCTGGACAAGTCAGGGTTCGAAGCAAGGCATATCATGGCGGTGAGCGGGCACAGAAATGAATCCAGCATTCGGAGCTACAGCAGGACTGACATTTCAACCAAGAGAAAAATGTCGGAAACCCTGACGACAGAGTGCGAGGTGAGAGGTGAGGAAGTGGCTATTAATCCGCACCAGTTATCTCCTGTTATTAGCCTTTCTCAAGAGGAATTTATTGTACAGAACTCTCATTCAGAGATAACGAAAAATTTTAATTTCTTTAACTGTAATGTCAACATTCATTAAACGCAAATCGGGAACATTTTTCATAAGACCGTACAACTTAACTTTAGAATTTTGTTCAAAAGTTTCAGTTCGATTCAGTTTTTCCTGAAACGTTTTCAGATGTTTTAAGCTTAAATCCTTTCTGTAAACCTTTTGAATTCCGCTTTACACGTTATTCACGGCTTTCATTAATAAAGATGTTTACACTGAAACGTGTCATTGCGTGGCTTACTTTGTTGTTGTTCTGTGAAATGTCTCAACGCTTGTACATTTATAATTGTATAATAAAACAATTATTGGATTCGGTTTTCGCATGATAGCGAAATTATCAAGGCCTCGGTTTGTGTTATCCGCCTCAGCCTTCGGCTTCGGCAGATAACACAAACCTCGGCCTTGATAATTCTCGCTATCATGCTCAACCTCATCCAATAATTGCTTATTATCGGAGGAAAATCGCATTGGATTCTTTCGGCTACCACTTAGTCGAGTTTATGACACTGCTAACGACTCTTTTTAGATTTTCACCAGGGGATGAACGCTCTTACGATTGCGATTGCATCCCCGATCAGTAAGAATTTTGACTCCGTCGCTAAAAACTAGCATTGGTACTGAGCTTACCGTCACTTCAGGTCAGTTCAAATAAAAGGTGATATTATCCACTTTGTGACGATATAAGCAATCTTCTTGTCCCACTCTTTCGCTTGTCGTTACGACGGAAAGTTTCGATAAGCGATCAATCTGCAGCCAAGCTTTCGGCTTTGTACAAAGTCACGCGGCCGCAACGGCTTAGCTGAGACACTACATTGCTCCTTACATGACCAACGAGGCCGAATCGATGACATGACGTAACGTCTGGTTATGGGAGAAAAGAAAACGCGAAAATTTAACCTGTGCTCTAAAACTGCCTCTGTCTTCTCCCGCCTGCGCTCAACCCCGATAGAGTGCATGGAACGGGAAGATTTCAGCAACTGGACTAAAGGGGCGCGCCTTTGATAATTTTTGGAAATTTCCAAGAAAAGGTCGTGGCTCAGCTGACTCTTACAGCACTTGCAGCTGACATAAAACGCGTTTTCACATGCTCTAACGTTGCTTAACTATGGTAAACTCAATCAATCATGACTTTATTGTACACTATGTACAGAATTAATCTACATCAAAATCAATATGAGAAGAGAAGCATATGTTGCCTATGGCTATATATGGAAAGAATAAAAATTATGTGCATGGTGCATGGTGGGTCCAGGGTAGCCATTGGCTATGGAACTGGTTATCACCATGTTAAGGTGAATGCAGAGAAAAGAAATAAAAGTCCTATGCCAGTTGTTATCGACAAGAGACATGGTGAGAGAACACATCCCCCATACATGGGCCTCTTCCAATGATAATCTTTTTCAATCTAATTCTAGCGCGTGGCCAAACTGCAAGGTTCCTTTTATCCACCATGATCCAGACAGATCTTGGATCACTGATCCGGATCCGGATCACCCCAAAGGAACGCAGCCTTAAATAACTTTGACGGCGAAACGCGAATAGGCTTTGGTAGATTATGCTCGAAAAAAAAAGCATATTGTGCTTTAGCAGTGCTCATTTTTTTTATAGAAATTATGCCAAAATTGTGCCTCTTTCTGAAAATTACACTCTCTGTCACCAAAATTATGCTACTTAGATTTTACGGGAAATAAAGATCACTTTAATAAACA
>JAHPZR010012278.1:55000-58937 GCA_019787425.1 Platygyra sinensis | reverse complement strand
TGCACCCAAAGGGAAGAAAATCTCGCTACAGGGAGACGATAATGATCTAATTTAATACGATTGATAATGTCCTGAGTGATATATCGAATAATGGCACGATCTGACTCATTACCATTGTGGAACGTAGCCTTATTGCGAAATTTCCAAATGCCGTACAAAATGGTCTTAATGAGATAAATGATGATCGCACGGTTCCGAGAAAGACAAGGCGGGAAACGGAAAAAGAAAACAGAAACACAATTTGGAACAAAAGGAACAGGGGGGGTCAAAAGCGCAGAAAGTAAAGGCACAAAAAAAGCCCAAACGAGTTTCACACGAGGGCAATTCAAAAAACAATGATCAATCGTCTCCCTGCGCGGACAAGATGCGCACTTATCTGATGCAATATAGCCCCAATTACGAAGGGACTCGCGAACCTTAACCGCTTTCAAAGTGATAAGCCAGGAAAGATCACTCTTAAAATTCTCTGTGCGTGCATCCCGGACTAGGGCCCAGTGCTCTGCCATATCTAAGGCAGGCCGAAGAAAGGGGGACCAAAATCGAGGGAGAAATGGGGGGGAGGATAACTCCTTCAGTAACTCACGATAAAGATTCTTAGAAGAGAAAACAAAGGAAGTCGGTAGGTGGGCAAGTTTCTCTAGGGGACTAAGAGAGCCAGTATAAAATAAGGTGGGCAAACTCGCACTCGGTGAAGAATTATCACGGAGGCTAGCCCACCTCGAACTAAAACGGGCCAAACGACTGCCACAGAAATACTTAGCTAAATAAAAACAATTCGGAATCGGATCAAAAACAACGGACAAAACTGAAGCAAGGCGTAAAGCCCGACCCTTAACTTCAAAATCCACAATCCCGAGACCTCCCCTGTCAATTGGACAATGGAGGGTCTTACGGGCAACTGGCTCAATCTTAGACCCCCAGAGAAAATTCCAGATAAGACTATTGTAGCGATCAATAACCCATCTAGGGGTGATAAGAATACGCGCTAAGTACAATAACTTACTTACACCTAAAACATTAATAACTAAAGATTTGCCCACCATAGACAAAGAACGCGACTTCCACAGAGATAACATCTTATCTAATTTAGAAAGTTTAGGTTCCCAGTTATCACGCTGTACGTCGATGACACCAAAGAAAACCCCAAGAATCTTCATCTTTTTAACCCACGTCAAACCATAAGGCTGATCGTCGCGATCTTTCCACGAGCCCACCCACATAGCCTCGGATTTGGAGCGATTAAGTTTCGCCCCAGACCCTCTCTCATAAGCAGAAATGACGTCTAATAAAACACGTAAAGAATAAAGACTTCTAAGAAAACCTGTGGTGTCATCGGCGTACTGCCCGACTTTAAAACATTTCCCCCCCGCCCCCGGCAGGAGAAAACCCTCGATCGCAGGAGTATTACGAACCTTGGCTGCGAGAACCTCAACACACAAGATATACAGCATGGGAGAAAGGGAATCCCCCTGTCTCACACCACGCTGCAATTCAATCTTACGAGAGAGCCAGCCATTTACAAGAATACGCATATTCGCCCCATGATACAGAGTGGAAATCCACCTGCAAAATGAAGGGCCAAAACCAAAATGCCGTAACAAATTCATAAGAAAAGAACGATCCACGCGATCAAAGGCTTTCTCCTGATCTAAACTAATTAAAATTCCCGGCTCGCCAGTGCGATCTATATAATCTAGCATATCGCGGAGCATAACTAAATTCGAAGAAATAGATCTGCCCGGAACAGAACATGTCTGATCGGGGGAAACGATTTTCTCTAAAACGAGAGATAAACGAGAGGAGAGAGCTTTGGAACAAATCTTATAATCGACGTTCAATAAAGAAATTGGCCGCCAATTCTTAAGGCTCTTACGGTCACCTTTTTTGAAAACAAGCCGCGTGTTACTTGTTTTCATTGAATCGCATAAATCAGAGTCAGCATAACACGCATTAATGACTTCAAGAAGAATGGGACCTAAAAGATTCCAAAACTTGCTAAAAAACTCAACGGAAAGGCCATCAGGCCCAGGAGATTTATTTTTCGACATATTACCCAAAGCGGTAGTAAGCTCGGGCAACGAAAGCAAACCTTCGCACTTGTCACGATCTTCATCAGCAAGGCGAAGCGAAAGATTAGAAAATAACTCACGTTGAGTACACAAATCAATCTCCTCGCGCGAGAAAAGATTAGCATAAAACTCCTCATGGGCGTTGACCAAAGCATCACGCCCAGAGACTTCAGTCCCACTGGAGTCAAAAATAGAGTAAACAAAATTCCGCTCAAAGCGTTCGCGGCAAAGCTTAAAGAAAAAGCTAGAAGGCTTCTCGCCCTCCTCAATCCATTTAGCACGGCTACGAATCTTAATGCCGTCTAATTCTTGACGAAAAACGGCATTAAGTGCTGACTCTAATTCGAGGATTTCAGGTTTAACCGAAAGATTGCCTTTGACAAGTCTAGATTTTAATTTAATCAAACGATTAGTAATGCGAACACGCTCGCGAGAAAGCTCTCTCCTCTTGGCTTTAGAATATAAAATGGTACGATTACAAATAACTTCTTTAAGCGATTCCCAAAAATCCTTAATAGAAACAAAAACATGTTTAAAACTGAGATGTTGATCGATCAGATCTGTGATGAGGGCGCAATAAATGCGATCCTCGAGCAAAGAATTATTAAATTTCCAAACGCCCGGCCCGAAATCAAAAACATCTGACAGATCAACATCAAGAGTAACAAATTCATGATCAGAAAAAACACAAGGGGATATTTCACAAGAAGACAAAGAACTAATTAAATCACGAGACAATAAAAAAGAATCTAAGCGACTACCAATAGACATATTAGAATTAAACCATGAACATTGCGACACGCGTGGATGCATAGAGCGCCACGCGTCAACAAAATTAAAACAAGATTTAAAGCTAGATAAATCAGAACTCAAAGAAACATTCCCCCCAAATTTATCTAAATTATTATCATAGCAATTTAAATCACCCCCAAAAATAATTTTACAACTAGGAAAGAAAAATTGATGAACCGAATGAAAAAAAGCAGAACGATCTAAACGATTTGTCGGAGCATAAATACTAATTAAATTACAATTAACATTACCAAGTGAAACCAAAACACTAACAACCCGCCCATCCGAATCCTTTTTCCATGAACTAATGTCACCTAAAAATAAACTGGAAAATAAAATAACCACCCCACCCTGGCGACCAAGAGCAGGGGACCAAAAACTACGCCCAGCCCACTGAGAAGAAAGGGCTTGAATCGATTTTTCCGAAGAAATTTGTGTTTCCTGAACAAAACAAACATCAATATTAAAATTACGAACATGAGTAGCAATAAGATCTAATTTAACACTATTAAGACCACGAATATTAATAGTTAACACACGGAAAAATAATAATATAAAAGGAAACAAAATGAACGGAATACAGTTAATGTTTACCCTTTTTAGGGCCAGCTACTTTCCGGGTGGTTATAGGTTTCCGCTTCAAAGAAGACTGAGTCTGCATCTCAACATCAACGGACTTCCCAGGGGGGGTAGGTCTAGTAGGGCGACGAGACAAAGCTTCAAGAGCAGGAGGCATAGGAGCAGGCTTACGACGAGAAAAAGACGGAGAAGGACGAACTTTACCAGAAGAAGAAGGGATGGGAGAAGACGTAGTTTGATCAGTCGAAGTGGCAGTCGGAGTGGCAGGCGGGTTAATCGGTGAATCAGTGGAAGGATCAGCAGATGGGTCAACAGGCGGGTCGACAGGCGGGTCAACAGGCGGAACGACAGGTGGATCAACAGGCGGATCAACGGACAGGTCAGGTGGAACAAAAGGCGGGTCAGCAGGCGGATTAACAGGAGGATCAATAGGATCAGTTTCCATAGAATCCTGATTGGCAGAGCTCTGAGGTCCAGGGGGATTGGGAACCACAACA
>JAHPZR010012278.1:47500-50000 GCA_019787425.1 Platygyra sinensis | reverse complement strand
AAACGTCATCTCCCGTCGGATTCTGACTCAGACACTACAGCAAAACCACAGCGCCGCTCACGAATCAAGCCTTCTCCCAACGTAAATGTGCCTCGCAGCAGTCCGCGAGCGCCCAAGGATCCGAAAGCACCCAAGGAATCCCCTTCTGGAAATGATTAATATCCTTTATTGAGTTATCTTTTACATTCACTTTTTTAATTTATTTATCTGTCGCGATGGCTAGCTTAATTAGCATAAACTCTCATGGTTTACGCATGGATGATCGTAGACAAACTGCATTTCTTTTTTTCAAACGCCATAAATTTGACATAGTCTTTATTCAAGAAACCCACTGGACCGATGAACAAAAATCAGCGATTGAACAGGATTGGGACGGAGATATTTATTTTAATCCAGGAACTCGCAATGCGTGCGGTGTTGCGATTTTAATTAATTCTCACCTTGACTATCAATTACATCATCGCAAGCAAGATTCCCACGGTCGTGTTCTCGCACTTGAAATCTCTTTTGAAGACACTACAATTAATCTGGTTAATATTTATGCGCCTCGCTCAGATCTAGAACGTCGATCCTTCTTCACACAACTGGAAACCTTTCTTTCTGATCAATTCGAAAATATTCTCGGTGGAGATTTCAATTGCATCGCTGATTTGCGGTTAGATAAACTTGGGGGAAACCCCGACGCGAGACAATCCGCCAACACATCACTCCTGAATATTATGTCACGCTACTCCTTGTTTGACATTTGGCGCGAACGTAACAAGTCTACAAGAAATTACACCTGGTCTGGGAAAAACCCCCAAGATAATTCCATCATTCGCTCCCGCATTGATAAATTCCTCATTAGCCGCAACCTTTCTCCTAAAGCTGTTAAATCTGCCATTCTGCCCTACCCACATTCTGATCATGACCTGGTTTCACTCACCTTGGATCTCACACAACAGCAACGAGGCCCTGGTCTATGGCATTTTAATAACTCGCTTTTAAGTGACCCTGTTTTTGCAGCTGAAATTCGCTCCTTTTGGGAAAGTTGGCTCGCCGAAAAAGAAACCCTGCCCAATCCGTTGCTTTGGTGGGACAAAGCGAAGCACTCGTTTAAGCAAATTGCCATCCGCCGCGCTACAATCCTGCGAAAAATTGAGCGTCATGAACGTCACCAACTGGAAAGTAATCTACAATTTCTCCAACAAAAGGCTTCCAACGGCAGTCCCGCCGATATAGAAAAATACCTCCTCACCAAAGAAAAATTAAAACAATTTGAGATCAACGAACTAGAAGCTGTCAAACTCCGGGCTAAGGCTCGTTTCACCGAAGAGGGGGAAAAAAGTACTCGCTACTTTTATTCCCTAGAAAAACGTCAGCAAGCTAACCACTCCATCCGAACCCTCACCAAAGACAACTTGGACACTATTACAGACCCTTACGATCTCATATCCGAAACCTACCGCTTCTATAAATCTCTATACTCTGCTGAAGCCACCGATGACAACGCTCAACACCAAATATTTACCTCCTACCCCATCCCTACACTTCCGCTGGCGGAGCGTGACTCCTGTGATGCCCCGCTAACTGAACACGAACTTCAGCAAGCACTCTCTACTATGGAAAATAATAAATCCCCGGGTATCGACGGCTTATCTACTAATTTCTATAAATTCTTCTGGCCTCTCTTCGGATCTCAACTAACCGCTGTTTTTAACTACGCCTTCCAACATGGTTCTCTCTCCGTCACACAACGCAGAGGCGTTATTACACTTGTCTTCAAGAAAGGTGACCGTACGAAACTTAAAAATTGGCGACCGATCACCCTCCTTACTACTGACTATAAAATCCTCACCAAAGCCCTGGCTAATCGTCTAAAGTCCGTCCTTCATTTACTCATTCATCCAGATCAAACCGCCTGCATCCCTAACCGTACCATCAATGACAATGTCAGTCTTCTTCGCGATGCCATTCACTACGCAAATGAGTCCAATACGCCGCTCGCCTTGATTTCCATCGATCAACTGAAAGCCTTTGACAGAGTTTCTCATTCCTTCCTCCTTGCTACACTCGCCCGTTTCGGCTTTGGCCCCACCTTCATTCAGTGGATTTCAACTATCTACACCGCCGTGACCAGTTCCGTCAAAGTTAATGGTTGGCTCACCGCCTTCATCAACCTGGACAGGGGCCTTCGTCAGGGTTGCGCCCTGTCCATGCCCCTCTATATCCTCACCGCCGAGATCTTGGCCATCCAGATCCGCGCCAACCCCTTGATCAAAGGCATCCGCCCACCTCAAACCACCTCTGAAGTCAAACTCTCTCAATACGCGGACGACACGTCGTTACTCTTGCGTGATGTTACCTCTATCAGTCACACGTTTGAATCCCTTGCTTTGTACGAACGCGCTTCCGGGGCGAAAATAAACCGCGAGAAATGCAAAGGACTCTGGGCAGGATCCCTGCGACACCGCTCTGACAGCATCTATGATTTTGCCTGGTTCAACGACTACATCCCTGA
>JAHPZR010012278.1:37500-40000 GCA_019787425.1 Platygyra sinensis | reverse complement strand
CGGTTTGTCAAAGCCTTAGATAGAATTTTGTAATCAACATTCAACAAGGAAATAGGCCTCCAGTTCTTTAAATCTTTTCGATCATCTTTCTTGAAAATCAAACGGGTAATACTGCCTTGCATAGATGTACTCAAAAATCCTTGATCAAAACTATAATTATAAAGCTGAAGTAAGATGGGGCGCAACTGATCCCAAAATTTAACATAAAATTCCAGAGGTAATCCATCAGAGCCAGGGGTTTTCCCTGTCGACAAACCACGAACAGCGCGAGTAAGTTCATCCGCAGATAAGGAACATTCACAAATACTAGAATCTTGATCAGTCACGGAAACATTAACTTTGGATAAAAGATCTTGTTGAATTTGAGGATCAACAGGGTCACGAGAGTACAATTTCCGATAAAAATCACAATGAGCGGCTTCGATATCTTGTTGCGTGACAACCTCAGTACCTGCAGAGTTATAAATAACTCGGATCGTATTCTTTTCATCGCGTGTTGACTCAAGCGTAAAAAAATATTTCGTCGGTTTTTCACCTTCTTCTAACCACTGAGCTCGACTACGAATTTTAACCGCCTCATGTTGAGCCCGATTAATTGCTTGTAAATCACTTTCCAAATGTTCGATTCGAGTTTTAGCCGAATCATCTCCCGCGAGGAGATCTCGCTTCGCTTTGATCAAGAGATTAGTCGCATTCACCTTCGCATAATTTAATTGTTTTTGTTTCTTCGTACCAAAATCCTGAGCTATATCCTTAAAAGAATCCTTCAAAAAATCCCACCATTCGTGCAAAGAAGGGAAACAACGCTGATATTCCACAAACTTAGTGATCGTCTGAACAATCGAATCGCAAAAATCAGTATCTTGAAGTAGTGCTAAATTTAGCCTCCACACGCCAGGGCCGTGAGAGAAAACATTTTCAACATCAAAGATCAAATCAACAGAATCATGATCAGAGAAAACACACGGCAAAATTTCACACTTAATGACATTAGTAACCAAATCTTTAGCAATAAAAAATTTATCTAACCGTGAGCCGATAGATTTATCGGCATTGAACCAAGTACACTGAGTAACAGAACCATGTGTTTTCCTCCAAATGTCAACTAAACGCGCATTCGTGCGAAGCTCTTTCAATTCCTTCGCACACATAAAATTCCCTCCAAATTTATCCGACGCACTTTCGATACAATTAAAATCACCAGCAAGAATTTTAACGGAATTCGGAAAGAAATAATCAGAAATAGTGTCGAAAAAACGTTTTCTCTCACTTGAATTGGTCGGCGCGTAAATGTTGACAAGATTATAATTAATTTCGCCCGCGCGAACCAAAAGACTCAAAATCCTACCAGAAGTATCCTTTTTCCATTGTAAAACTTCAAAATCAGTCCTAGAGGAAACCAAGATCGCTACACCTCCCTGCTTACCGAGTGCAGGGGACCAAAAACTTTTACCGGGCCATTTAGACCGTAAAGATTCAATCACATCCGGGCGGGTCGCCAGCGTTTCTTGCAGGAAAACAAAATCAGATCTCGAGTTACTCGCAAAATCAAAAATGAATTTCTGGTTGGCATCGTTGCCCAGACCACGGACGTTCAAGGTAGATAATTTAGCTCTGAATGCAAAACATGTAAAAAGGATACTCAAGTAGGAACAAACTAGAGAAAATATCAAGTAATAAATTACCTATTCTTCTTATGTTTATTCGTTCGCGGTTTCTCAGGGCTCTTGCGTTTGGTGGCTTTCGATTGTTCAGTGTCCATTAAATTGTCATTTGAGTCTTCTCGGGATTTACCAGTAACTAACACAGGTTGGGTAGGAGTTCTCGAAGGAACGACTGTGGGCTGAACATGTGCAGGGCGACGCGAAGTAGATCTTGAGCGTTGCGGTCGCGGCGGAGGCATATCATCAGAAACACTATTCGGAAAAAGTTCTAAAGTTGCGGGTGGAGAATCTTCGCTAGCAGACAAATATTCCTCAGGTGTAGAAAGCTCCATAGAGTGAGCGCCAGATGGTACAGCGGGATCGGCAGTGACAATTTGCTCATCGGATAGATCTTCTTCGCGGGAAACATCTTCGCGGGAAACCTCTTCGCGGGAAACTTCTTCGTGGGAAACATCGGGTTCGTTGTCAGGTGGATTTTCGGGTGGATTGGCGGGCTGATGTTCCGGTACTTGACGAGCCCAGGAAAAGGGACAAGTGATGGCACGATGATCGGGCTGCTTACAGATATTACACAACACATCATGGGGACAATCAGAAGCAAGATGACCAAGCTCCTCGCAGTTGTAACAGATGATAGAGTGGCAAGCGTTGACATAATGACCAGTTTGGTTGCAGTGACGACAGGTACGAGGCTGGCCATCATAACGGAAATGGATCAGAATTTTGCCAAAACGGATGAAATTTGGAATAGGTGCTTTAATTCTCACGCGAAAGTGGCGCACGCCATCTTGAACATGGGTCCAACCTTCTTCTCTAAAGTAACCGCGTCGATGGTG
>JAHPZR010012278.1:27500-32500 GCA_019787425.1 Platygyra sinensis | reverse complement strand
AACAAAAAGCCGAGGGACTGCTCGCAACTCATCCGAGTTAAAGCCAAAAAGGATATGCCGAACCAACAAAGATGGAGCCACAGGACAGGCATTAAAAAGCAAAGACTGGATCCAATCTAAGGCACTTCTTGCTAACGGGCAAGAAAAAAAGAGATGCTCACAAGTCTCCGTAGGGAAACCACAAAAGCATGTGGTTGAATGATTATAGCCAAAGGAGGACAAACGAGCTGCCGTATAGAGAACGCCATGGCAGATTTTCCAGTTCAAATCGATGGGTTTGCGATCCAGAGGCATAAAGAAAAGTTGCTTCCAAGTAGATTCCCAATACAACGTGCCATAAATTGGCAAAAATTTCTCAACACAATGAGGAGAGCGGACATTAAGAGACAAAATATGCTGATATACAAACTTACAAGTCAAAGAATTAACAGGAGTACCGGGAGATCCAATAGCCAAAGAATTGGATGAAGGCACAAAGTGGCCACCAGCCTCACGCCAGGCCAAAAGCAAAGACCTGTAGAAAGGAGGCAGAAGGGACGGATCAAAACGCAAAGGCGATGAAAAAACCTGCAAGGGAGAGGCACCAAAACGATCAAAATACCAGAAGGTCATTAAGGAAACCCAGGTATTCGGAGAGACTGAAAAGCGCCTAACCCACTGTACAAGAAGGGCACAAGTCTTAAATCGAGCGTTAACCACTGCAAAACCGCCTAGGTCAGTAGGCTGATTGACCACAGCACGAGCCACCAGATCTCTCTTATTAGACCAAAAAAACTTAAAGGCAAGAGAGTTTAGTTCTCCAAGAACCCAATCAGGCATATGAATTAAGGATGCCAAATACCAGACTCTGGAAAGGACTAAGGCATTCAAGACAAGAGCCTTACCCTGATAGGAGAGAGAACGAGACCTCCAAGAAGCAAGACACTTCTCAACAGAATCAAGCCTAGGCCTCCAATTTGCCTCATCCAGATCCCCATTACCGATGTAAACACCCAGGACTTTAATTTTAGCAGATGTCCAATTAATTGCAACAGGGGCATCACTGCGATGCTGCCAAGAACCTAACCATAAACCCTCACACTTGCCTAAATTAATTTTAGAGCCAGAGGCCTTCTCGAAACTATCATATACCTCGAAGACAGCCAAAATTGCCCTATCAGTTGAAACAACTGCAGAAGTATCATCTGCATAAAGGGAAAGTACAGGAAGACGAGGGGAGCTAGGAATATCCAGACCAACAATAGCAGGGTTCTTACGAATGTTAACTGCAAGAACTTCCATAGTTAAAATATACAACAGAGGCGAAAGCGGACAGCCCTGCCTAACTCCACGAGATGGTTTAAAACACCTTGTCTGATAACCATTGACAAGAACAGAACTAGAGATATCAGTATACAATAAACGGACCCAGTTAATAAAGGAAGGACCAAACTTCATCGCCGAAAGAGTAGAATACAGAAAGGTCCAATCAACTCGATCGAACGCCTTTTCCTGATCCAAAGACAAAATAGCAAGAGGACAATTGGTCTCACTAGCATAGGAAACCACATCTCTCAAAAAGGCCACATTCTCACCAATGTACCTGCCGGGTACACCACAAGTCTGATCAGAGGCAACTACAAATTCAAGTACCTTCAAAAGGCGACCAGCAAGAGAGCGTGCACACAACTTATAATCAACATTCAATAATGTGATCGGCCGCCAATTCTTACAATCAAGTCTATCACCCTTTTTAAAAATTAGGGAGATAAGGCCATGTTTCTGAGACTCAGATAAAGAGCCCATCTGAAAGGCCTCGTTGAAAACATCGGTGAGATCAGAACCAATGACATCCCAAAAGCGAAGGTAAAACTCAACTGGCAGACCATCCGAACCTGGAGATCTGTTTGTAGCCATACCCTTAAGAGCACACAGCACTTCATCAGAAGTCAACAGGCCATCACAAAGCAAAGCTTGATTCTCGGAAAGAGTAGCATCTATGTTCGACAAAAGCGAAGAGGCAACCTGAAAGTCAGTGGGTTCAGCAGTAAAAAGCCTTTCATAAAATGAACGCCAAACAGAACAGATTTCATCAATACCAGAAACAATATTGCCAAGGTTGTTTTTAATCGCAGAAATCCAACTCTCAGTACCGCGCTTCTTTTCCAAACGGAAGAAAAAGGATGAAGATGATTCCCCATCCTCAGCCCAACGGATACGAGAACGTATCTGAGAACCCTTAGCAGCCAACAAATCCAAGTCAGCAATTTGAGACAAAACATTTTGGTAAACCTCAATACAAGAGGTCACCCCTCTATCGATCTGAGACTTCAAATGCTGTGAAAGATTAGTGAGCAACGACTTTGACGCATTACGCTCAATAGACTTTTGGTTACAAAAGCGGACAGCTAGACTCTTAAACTTCACTTTACCCAAATCCCACCAGGACCTAAGAGAGTCAAAAGAGGATTTGCGATTCTTCCAGTCAGACCAAAAATCAACGATAAGAGAACGAAAACCAGAATCTAACAGAATGGAGGCGTTCAAATGCCACCGGCCAGGACCCTTGGGGATGGAATCCGGTAGGGAAAAGCTAAAAAGCAAAGCACAGTGATCCGACCAAGGACAAGGGTGAATATCACAAGACAATACAGAAGAGGCCCATGAATAAGGACAGCCAAAATAATCAATCCGAGACAACAAAGAGCCGTCTGAGCTACTCCACGTGAAGCCAGGTTCAGTGGGGTGGAGTGTGCGCCAAACATCCAAAACACAACATTCACGGAACAAAAAAGTCAAAGGTACACTATCATTACGGCGAACATTTGGAGCACTTAAACCACCACGGTCAATAGCACGATCAAAAACAGCATTGAAGTCTCCACAAATTATCGTTGGAGCTGAGGGATCTATGGCATCAATAACAAAATGGAAAAAATCACCACGATCCGGGTCACGATTTGGTGCATAAACACCACAAATACGAAACAACCTATCATGATAGGAAAACTCACACAAAACAAAACGACCATCATTATCCCTCTGGACCATACACAGATGAAAAATGGGGCGATAGAGCACCACAGTTCCACACGAGCGCAGCGATCCAGGCGAAGCCACAACCTGGAAACCATAGCGACAAAACCAACTATCCGCCTCTGAACACGAAGACACATGAGTCTCTTGCAAAACAACAAAGCTTACCGAAAGATTACTGAGCCACATGAGAAGCCCAGCCCGTTTATTGGCATCACGCAAGCCATTGACATTTAAGGTTAGAATGTTCAAAGCCATTTTGGAATTTGGAATTTGGAAAAAACAAACAAAAGCAAAACAGAGCTAAACTCTGGACGGACGACTAGGAGAAACAGCAGGAAGTCTCGAATGTCTACCAGGAGATGGAGACACAGAGACATTCCTCATCTTTTTGGCTTGAGAACGATCATGAGAAACAGAACGCGGACGAGAAGGACGGGAAGGGAAAGCAAAAACACCATCACCGTCCGACTTCCGTTTTGAGGAAGCACCAGAAGTGTCCATAGAGGAAGAATCCACATCATCAGCACAAGAGGAATTTTGATCATTGTCCAAACCAACATCATTAACAATATTACTATTAACTACAGTATTATTATCAGCTACAATATCAATATCAACTACAGTATTATTATCAACTACAGTATCTTTATCAGCTATAGTATTCTTATCAGCTACAGTATCTTTATCAACTACAGTATTAATATCAGCTACAGATCTATTAACAGCATTACAATTTGGAATTTGGTCAATATTGGCAAGAATACTTTGACTTCCCTGAGAAAAGTCGCCAATGGAATCACTGGAAGAAGATGCAGAGGAAGTAAATTCACCAATGTCCGGACTATCCTCAACACTCAGCCCACCATTTTGACCAGCAACCGCAACAGTAGAAACAGGGGTAGGAACAGATTTCCCCTGTGAAGGCAAACTAGCGTCACTAGGACGCACAACATTCAAAGAAGACGCAGCTTCTGCAACAACGGAAGAAGCACCAGATGCCGAAGCATTCGCATCCAAAGGATCCGAAGAAGCTGCCGGAGCAGGGACATCAGTCCCAGCAGGAGCTCCTTGGGAGTTCGAACGACCCCAAGGGTTTGGGCAGGAACGAGCAAAATGACCCTCAGCACCGCACAGGCGACACTTGTTCTTATTCGGGCAATCAGAAGACCTATGCCCGGGGGTCCCGCAAAGGTTACAAATAAGAGGCTGACCCTTGTACCAAACACGACACATGGTACCATTAACATTAACAATTCGAGGAGGAGAGTCAGCCAAAACCACATCAATCAAGCGAGTACCCGTGTAAACCTCAGAACGAGACAAATATTTTTGGAGACGAACATTCTTAACCACTCCAAACTGCCCAAAAAATTCTTTAATTTCTTCATTATCCTCTTCAAAAGGATAGTCAAACAAATGTACAATAGTGGATGGAGGACCCCCATCCATTCGGCACCAAATCCCAAAAAGACGGATTCCACTATCCCGCAAAGCAGAAGAGGCATGCTCCTCTGAGCGGAAAGTAACACGAATAACGTCCAAGTTTTGCTGGACGCACTGGATATGGGCTAAACTAAAAAACTGAATTATAGCTTCTAAGATTTCATCCTTAGATTTACCACTCAATTTGCGCCCACAATGAATATTAACGGTGCTAGAATGGCGCACCATAATGATATCAATATTATACACAACACACTATAATGAATAAAGCTAATAGTACAAGTCAAAGGCAATATATACAAGGCCAAAACAGCAAAAGCAAGATCTCAAAAATCCCTATAAGGCCCCGAAAATGGCCACAAACTAGGTCCCGAAAATGACCCAAAACTTTTGGAAACAGGAAAGAACGGGATGGGTGACCAACCCGTAAAGGACCAAAAGGCACAAACCAAATTGGTCAGAAAGCCGGCTTACCCCAGGTTATGGCAAGATGCCAAGCATAAGTCCCTGGGAGGGTCACCGGAAAAAGCAAGATAAAG
>JAHPZR010012278.1:12500-22500 GCA_019787425.1 Platygyra sinensis | reverse complement strand
ATTACGTCCAAAAGCTGAGGTCCCAGGAGATCCCAGAATTTCAAATAAAATTCTACCGAAAGGCCATCTAGGCCTGGAGCCTTGTTATGGTTAAGTGACTTAACCGAGGCGGTCAGCTCAGCGAGGGACAAAATCCCTTCGCATGATTCACGGTCCGGCTCGCTAAGAAAGGTTGAAATCTCACTTAAAATATTTTCTTTCATCAGCAAATCTATCGGCTCCGGAGAAAACAAATTAGCATAAAACTCCACGTGCGCTTGCTCGACCTCATTAAACTCCGAGACCTCGACCTCATTAGCGTCAAGAATAGAATTAACATGATTTTTCTCGTTCCGCTCTTTTTCCAGCTTAAAAAAATATCGCGAAGGTTTTTCGCCCTGTTCTAGCCACAAGACTCGGCTTCTGAACTTAGCGCCTTCTAAAGAAACAGAAACTATCGCAGAAAGCTGCGATTCGATTGACGTGATCCTCGGAATGACTGAAAGATCGCCAGCATCAGTGAGGCGGCGTTTCAAAACAATCAATTGATTGGTAAGAAAAACACGCTCACGATGCAGGCGCGTGGATTTTTCTCTCGCGAAAAATATAATTTCTCTCTTCAAAGACCGCTTCAGAAAATCCCACCATGTGGCAGGATCCGAATAACAAGACTTGCACGAAATCAAATCAGAAATACGCTCCGTCATAAACAAGCGAAAATTTTCATCCTCGAGCAAGGAATTATTAAATTTCCAAAGCCCAGGTCCCTGGGGAGCCTGAGCACGCAAAACGCAATTTAAATTGATAAAATCATGGTCCGACAAACAACATGGCGTGATATCCGCATTTTCCACGAACTTCACGAGATTCCGAGACAAAAAGAATTTATCTAGTCGACTACCAATAGACAAGTCCGAATTAAACCAGGTCATAACCCGAAGTTTTGGGTTATTCCGGCGCCAAACATCAACCAAATTAAAAGCCTTCCGAAAATCAGTGAGATACTCTCCTACAGTGACATTACCGCCGAATTTATCTAATTGGCTCTCGTAACAATTAAAATCCCCGCCCAAAATAACTTCTCCCGCAGGTAGGAAATATTGGTGCAGAGACTCAAAAAAAGCCTTACGCTCGGTCAGGACCGCAGGAGCGTAAATATTCACCACATTAATCCGGAAATCATTAAACTCGACCAATAAACTAAGAACACGGCCATTTGAGTCTTTGCGCCAAGAAGACACTCTGCCCGAAAAATTATTATTAACCAAAATTGCTACTCCTCCCTGTTTACCTACAGCCGGGGACCAAAAACTGGGACCCTGCCACCTAGAACGAAGTAAATTAATCCGTTGCGGGTCACTAATCAAAGTCTCTTGAATAAAAACAAGATCAAAAGTTCTCGCATGATCGAAAATAAGTCCCTCACGTTGGCTATTAAACCCGCGTAAGTTAATGGAGCATATCTTCATTAAAATAATCAATAACAAGAGGAAAACACGCGCGCAGAGACAAACAAAGGCTCGGGAAAAAAAGAAAGAAACTCGAAAGTGAAGGGAAAAAGAGAAGGTCAAGCCGAAAGTTTGCCTCCACCCTCGCTATCCTCAACATCATTTTTACGCTTTCTAGATCCACCACTAGTGTCCATTATTTCAGAATCGCCAGAGTTCACTCGCGGCTGGGGAGCGGTCTTAGATGTTGGTACCCTCGCTGGTTGAGTTTTCTTGCGTGTAAGCGCAGGAATCAGGGACGGCGCAGGGGTAATTCTTCTCCTAGGTCCTCTCTGCGGTTTTGGCTCACGCTGGATCGTGGGGCTTTTCACCACCGGCGCTCGATCGACAATATCCGCCCAAGATGCGCTGGACTCCGGGGTGGCCTGCATTTCCGTGTTAGGGATGATCTGCACGGCTGCCCTATTACTCCGCTTTTCGACGATAAAGCCGTTTTCATCCACTCGCGGGCTTGGCGCTTCTTGCGTATGCTGAGAGACAGAAAGACCAGCAGCACTATCCAATGTCTCCGTAAAATCGCCTTCAGGGGCAGGGCTGGCTCCCGGCACAGGCGTCATTTGGCTCTCCTCTAAACGCGGCGACGTCGGGGGAGACTTTTCCTCAAAAGACAAGTTTAGCTCGTCCCCCTCACGCTCAGGAGCATTTTCTGGGGCGCTCGGGGTCACATCCTCATTCAGGTCCTCGTTCATATCCTCTACGATCTCTCCAGGAGTACTGGCAGGAGTTTCGCCAGGTGCGGGTGCTGCTGGAGAGGCCCCAGCAAGGTCACTCTCATTTTCCACGGTTTCCTCAGTAGGGCGGAGGTGCTCAGAGGTCTGATTTCGAGCCGCTCGCCGCCATGAAAATTTGCAATCACGAGCCAAGTGCTGTCCACTTTTGCAAATACAACAGTACATAGGCCTAATGCAGTCGCGCGCTTCGTGGCCCAGTCCATCACAGTTGAAACAGATTTTGTTTCTGCAATCCACCGCCTTGTGGTCTGGCCGATTACATTTTCGACAGGTGGGATTCTGGCCATCGTATTGTAAGCGCACCAAGAACTTCCCAAAACGTAGATAAGAAGGGATCGCGTGATCAAGGCAAACTCGGTAGTGACGGAGGCCGTTATAAACGGCGCCCGCAGTTCCTGCAAATTTTCCACGCCGGTGCCAAATAACTTCACAATACGGCGCCAACCGGTGAATTATTGCTTCATCAGAAAGCTCATATGGCGCGTCGTAAATAGTGAGATACGTAAGCGGTCGTTCTGCATTTTGCGGCACAAAGAAATTATTAGGCGCACGTGGCGATGCAAATTTTGTTGTTTTCAAAAACGCATCGCGGATCTCTTGGGTTTTGAAAGTTATGTAAATTTCCCCAGTGGGCTTTCGTTGCAAACAACGCACGTGGTCAGCCGCAAAACCCTCGCTTTTCAAAGCCTCAAAAATTTCCTTCGCATTGACGTAACTCTCCGTCTTAAAAAATGCTGTCAAGGGCCTGTCAGGCGTCACATTGTATTGATGAAAATGTTTGCTCTCAAAGTCAGACAAAGTCTTGCCATCCACTCTAAACCTGCTCGTAGAATATGTATCATTAACACCAAACTCCGCTGTATGAATCGAGTCGAAATATTCACGCTCCAAAACGTTCACTTCTTGGTCGTACCTCGCATCGTCAGAAAAACCGCCGTCTGAAACATCCTCGTATAGTGAAACGGTGTGGGTTGAACCCTGCTCTATAAGCTCCTCGTAGCTATTAATCTCGTCCAAAGCAATTCTCGTTCGTTCATCATCAGAAATCAAATTATCAGACATCATAGATAAGCAAGACAACAGCGGACCAGGGCTTCCGCCAGAACAAACATCTAATTCCACGGCCAAAAGGCCAGGGCTCCAACAGGCAAACAAGAACAGAAAATAAGGTCGAAAAAATCTCCCCTATTAACTTGGTCGCAGCCAAAAGGCCGAGAAGCGATACCGCTACTTCCCTCCCCTAGGAGGGTGGTCCAAGGTTTTCCTCTTGGAGATATGGTGGACAATATTCTGATACCCGGGGGCCTGGAACCCACTGTAGGCCCACGCTATTCACTGACCTGCCGACATGTAGGCACTAGTTCTACGGAGAGATCAAAGAAAATTCAGCAGCAAAGTTGATAACGTCTCTCCAGGGGTGAGTGTAATTCAACACCTTTTTATCCTCCAAAACGAGGCTATTTTGGTGGGCAACGCTACTAAATCACGTTATCGACAAAGCTCTACAGACACAGGCAGGAAGGAAGCAACTGCCACGTTACTATCGTTCCCTCTCCACGTCCATGCAACTTGCAGAGATACCAACAAATGCCTGCTGAAAGATTCCTGGTTGGTAGTATGGCTTTCCTTTACTTTCTTTTGCTATGGTGGCCCGTTTAAAGTACTAAATTTTCACCTCTTTAAAATGTCTACGACCATACCACAGGGAAAGCACCGGTTCTCGTCCGATCACCGAAGTTAAGCCCTGTCGGGCGGGGTTAGTACTTGGATGGGTGACCGCCTGGGAATACCCCGTGTTGTAGACTTTTCATTTTTTCGCCTCTTTGATTTCCCATACATGCATTTTTGCCTTCTTTTTCCTCCAATCTGGGATATTGCAGACGTTCAAGAGCACAAACAATCGTTTACAGCAATCGCGAGCCTCAAAACGTGGCCACAAAACATGACAAATACCGCTAAAATCATCGCGCGATAAATTCTGATCAAACTCACGCGCGAGCTAACGTTCGCGTGCGAAACGATTATTTGTGACATCAAATTCGCTACTGTGACATCACATAATTCGCAGCAAAATCAAATCTGCTGTGCACAACACTTTACAAGCAGCTAAAAGTACGCAAAACAACGCTACTACCCAAACAACTGCGCCTCATAAACTACGGCAAAACAAAATACACACGCAAACCGTTGCGTTTCAACGGCGAACCACGAATTCCAGTCGCCAAAACAATTCTAATCATGGCTTGACGTCGACAAAGTCGGCGCCTCGGCAATTGAAATTCCCTATTTCAGTCAACGTACAACGTACAACAAACACAACAATCTCAAGGTACAAAGCGACTCACGGTTTGGCCACAACTTGTCCCGTTTGACTTGCCTTATCCGGCTTTGCTCCCGGCTTCCATATCGTTAAGTCATCGATCGTTTACTTCGAGGACAAATTTGGCGGGCATCGAGGTAAATGTTTAACCGCCTGCCCAAACAAACAGAAATCGGCAAAGTCACGTTTCAGTCAGTTCGCAACAACAACATGGAAGAACAAGCACTAAACCAAAGCCCAGGACACTCACTCACTCACTGACGTTTTGCAGTTGCAAATCTTCCCCGCTTGTCCGACCTTTTACATCGTTCCTTGCCTGCGGAGTGTGCCCAGGTCGTCCAGCTCCCGTCCCGGCCGGCCAACTGAGAAACAAAGCAAAGCGTCAATCACCAAACATCCACCATTCGCCGAACCAACACAACACATGCACTTTTTCGGGGGCGAGCGCGAACGCAGGCCCCCACTACCAGAAATTATACGCTCGAGTTACCCACATTTGGGGTAATCGCAAGGGTCAACCCGATCCAAGTGCAATGAAAGGGCCTCGCCTTGAGAGGACTGCCTCCTTGATCACAGTACCTCCCGCGTCAGGTAAGTATGAAAATTCTTGGCGCGGCCATGGTCTTAACCCTAACCTCCTACCCTCTATATCCTTGTGGTAGTGCTTTGCGAACGTCCTGGACCTCCAGCCTCACTTCTAGGCGCTACTCCTCTGGCTTAACTTCTTGCCCTGTGCCTGCGGACAGAGGAAAAGGCCAAACGTTAGTGTCACAAGCGGGCTTTCTTGCTTTCTTCCTTTCTTTAAATGAAGGTTTCTTCCCCGAGGGGAAGTGGGCCACACTCGGAGGTAGTGCTATACCGAGGCAACCCGTGGCTGGGACGAGGCAAGCCTCTTTTCCACAGCCCAGTTCCAAAAATCAGTTTAATATATGAGCTGCTCAATGAGCAGCGTATCAGATATTAAGCTGATAAGAACAGATTTTTTTTTGAGATAAAAACCCGGTAACCCCGGGCGGTTTATTTTAACTCAGCCATGGCTAACAAGGGTAGTAAACTAACGGTTCCACAACCTAATGGTACAAAGTTCTTACCCGCAGGCACTAACAGCGCACAGGCCGACGAGGGCCCGGAGTAGGCGCCCGCAGTGTAAGTATAATTATATTAACTTACAGAAAAGGAAACTAATTACATTTTAAATAGCAAAAACTATATTCCCATTGTCATCAACAGAGCAGAGAACAGAATCCTTAGACCAAAAATTCCTAACCGCATCAGGTAAGGCACATCGAATACGGAACTTGATATCCTTAATTATAAGATTTGTAATGGCCTTAGATGACAGAGAGGAATTGCGAAAAGTAGCTAGATTACGGGTATACCAAACCCAGTAGAGAATAGTAGCCACTAAATAATACAAGAGAGACTGAGACGGAGCATCAGAAAGAGGGTAAAAAATATCACAAACAGAAACAGAAAAGGCAGAGCCACCAAGTCGAGACAACAACGGCGAAAAGTGACTCCAAACCCTAACGACTCTACGACACTCTAAAAAACAATGTTCTATGGTCTCGACTCGATCACAAACTGCACATTTATCATTATTAATATAGCCCCAAGACTTAAGTGAGTAGCGCACACGCACAGCGCGATGAAGAATTAACCATAAAAGATCATTCTTTTTGTTTTCACAGAGCTTTAGACGGGACTTACGCCAGACCGAAGCCCACCGATTAATGGGACGTCCTACAACAGAACCCCAGAAACCGGCGCACCTAGGCACAGCAGAAGGTAAGACCAACAGAAGTGTATAAATATTCTTACAGGATAAATTATCAGGTATATTACCACACTTAGAAAAAAGAAAAGCTAACTTATCCAAACACTGCTTATAATAGTGGGACGGCAGAGAAGAAGATGGAATGCTATTAGACATAAAGCTAAATCGCTTATCGAATTTAACTAAACGATTACCTAGGAAGTAACGAGCCAAAAAATGCCATTTCTCCGAACCAAAACTGTCCCTCAGGCTTGCGAGACAAGACAAGCGCAGACTGACACATTTGGTCGAGAAACTAACAATATTAAGACCACCCTTAGAAACAGGGGCGCAACAACGGTCCCTGCTAATACATTCCATTTTCCCCTTCCAAATAAAAGGCCAAGTAATACTATTATAACTTTCAATAACCCAACTAGGAGGGGGGAGGATTTTGGCAACATGCCAAAAACGACTCGCCCCTAAGACATTTAAAATCATAGCTCTGCCCATAAAGGACAATTCTCGACTACTCCAAAGATTAAGGACTGACTTAAGCTTATCTAACTTGGATTTCCAATTATCACTATCAACTGACAAAAGACCATTACTAAAAAACACGCCTAAAATCTTCATCTTATTTACCCATTTCAAACCATAGGGGGTAGCTGAGTTACCTCGCCATCGCCCTAACCACATCGCTTCGGTTTTAGTCGTGTTAAGCTTAGCACCAGACCCCTTTTCATATCTACGTACTACTTCGAGAAGCTTAAAGAGAGATCGCTCAGTCTTCAAAAAATTGGTTGCATCATCCGCATATTGAGAGATCTTAAATTGAAGGCCCCCGGCTCCAGGGAGACGGAAACCCTCAATTTCTCTACACTTACGAATCTGGGTTGAAAGCACCTCAGAGACTAGAACATAAAGAAGTGGTGACAGAGGACAACCCTGTCTCACACCTCTTTCAAGAAAAATGGGATCAGTAAGTTTTCCATTACAAATCACACGAGAAAAAACATTATTATAAAAAAGGCTAACCCAACCACAAAACATAGGACCAAAACCAAACTTACTGAGAACGCGCATGAGAAACTCATGATCAACCCGATCGAAAGCTTTCTCCTGATCGAGGGTGACGAGAATTCCGGTCTCATCAGTCTTATCAATCATATCAAGGACATCGCGAATCAACTGCAGGTTAGAAAAAATAGACCTACCAGGAACACTGCAAGTTTGGTCATGGTGTACAATAGACGACATAACTGTTTTAAGCCGCTCCGTAATAACTTTAGAAGCTAGTTTGTAGTCAGTATTAAGAAGCGAAATCGGACGCCAATTTTTGGCTAGATTCCTTTCATCTTTTTTATGAATCAAGCGTAAAAGACTTTCACGTTGGCTATCCGAAAGGATGCCAAGGCCAAAACGTTCATTAAAAACTAAAACAAGCACATCAGCAAGGGAGTCCCAAAAAGTTAAATAAAACTCAGTAGGAAGCCCATCTGACCCAGGTGATTTACCGGTCTGCAAACCCTGTAGGGCCGAAAAGAGCTCCTCTTTAGTAAACAAACCTTCACATTGTTCACGCTCCAAGTCATTCAAAGAAAACTCTAAATCATCAATTAATTCTGTTTGGATTTGCATATCAAGAGAATCTTTTGAAAAAAGCCGACGATAGAAATCAACCAAAATAGACTCCAAGTCCGACTGCGAGGATTTTTCCACACCGTTCTGATCTACAAGAGATTCGAAAAAATTTTTCCCCGCACGCTTTTGCTCTAAACGGAAGAAATACCTAGTGGGCTTTTCACCTTCCTCTAGCCACTGAGCTCTAGATCGAATTTTAGCACCTTCCGCCTCTTTATAAATAAGTGACGAAAGAGCTGACTCTAAATTCTTGACAACAGGAGCGACACGCACGTCACCTGAATGAAGAGCATTCTTCGCCCGAATAAGCTGTTTGGTAAGAGATGAACGTTCAGCATTCAATTTCCTGTGTTTACGAACTGAAAAATCTGTGGAAATCTTGCGGATACGTATCTTAAGATTATCCCACCAATCTCCAAAGGAACAAAATTTGTTTATTTCAAGTTTACGTATTTCAATTTCATCAGTCACTAATTGTTTAAAATCAGGATCGGACAAAAGCGAAGAATTAAACTTCCAAATATCATTACGACGACGGGGAGCACCATCTAAGGCAAAATCAAGATCAACAAAATCATGGTCAGAAAAACCACATGGGAAGATACTACAAGACGCGACTTTATCAGAAATAGATTTAGAGACCAAAAAGCGATCGAGTCTAGAGGCTTGCGAATTACTTGCATTTGACCACGAAAATGAAACCAAGCGGGGATGATGTTTACGCCAAACATCCACCAAAGAAAAATCCGATTTCAAAGAACAAAGCGACTTTTTGTCCGTGACATGAATATCATCAGAGCGAAATTTGTCAATAGAATTTTCAACACAATTAAAATCGCCACCTACAATCAAATCACCACGGGAAAGATAATAATTGTGAAGCTCTTCAAAGAAAACTTTGCGATCAGAAATAGTATTTGGAGCGTAAACATTAACTAAATTAAAAGAAGCATTATCGTAATGAATTAAAACACTCAAAATGCGACCATCAGAATCAAAAAGATAACGGGATATCTTACCCGAAAAGTTTGGTGAAAAAAGTAAGGCAACTCCAGCAGACCTGCCCGTCCCGAAAGACCAAAGGCATTGCCCGCGCCAGAGCTTTTCAAAGGCCTCTACATGCTTTTTACAAGAAACATGAGTCTCTTGCAAGAAAAAAACATCGTGATTTAAACGACTAAGTTCGCGCGAAATCAATTCTCTTTTAGAAGGCGACACAAGGCCGCGAACATTAATAGAAATACATTTCAGTCGCATTTAGAGGCATTATTTAAATAAGAACTCATCTAGAACGGCGTCGGCGATCATCATCTTCACGTCGGGGAGAATATTCTCTACGCCAGGAGTAGTCTTTACGATCATAATCACGACGATCATCATGGTGACGGTCACGATCACGCGAATGAGACCAATCACGACTTCTCCGGTCATCATAATCTCGGTGAGAATCATAACGGCTATCACTGTCTCTTTCCCGCTCACGCCGCTCACGTTCCCGCTCGCGTTCCCGCTCGCGTTCCCGTTCGCGTTCCCGTTCGCGTTCCCGCTCACGTTCCCGCTCGCGTTCTCGCTCACGTTCCCGCTCGCGCTCCCGCTGACGGTCTCGCTCGCTGTTTCGATCACGATCATATTCATCTTTATCGCGCTTACTTCTCGAAGGATCAGAGCTCCCAGGATCATCAACAGGGGATGCTTCTCTGCCACGTTTTCTCGTGCGATTCCCGCTCTCACTTTCACTCTTAACGGACTTGTCAGGCTGAGCAGAACGCTGGTCATCATCAGAAGCACCAGGGGCTTTCTTGGTAGGTACAGGCTCTTTTCTACTTGATTCTTTACTCGATCGAGGCCGCGTAGAATCTGTCGTTGAAGGACGATTTCCTCTAGCCACATCGGCATAGGAGGCAAATTGATCTTCGGCATTAGCAACATTAGCGCTAAACAAAAGAAAAGGGCACGCAGAAACAGGATGATCGGGCTTCATACAAATGCCACAAAGAGGGGGCACTTTACATTCAGCTGATCTATGACCTGGGGCTTCGCAATTAAAACAACGAGGATTCTT
>JAHPZR010012277.1:0-32580 GCA_019787425.1 Platygyra sinensis | reverse complement strand
GTTTTTGAGAAAACAAGGGTATCAAGTTACAAACTTTGCGACGAAAACAAAAGTATCAAGTTACAAATGTTGGCATTGAAAAATAAAATTATCACGTTTGCTAGTTCAACGTCTTAATGAATTTAAAATGATCAAAATTCAACGTAAAACACCAAAGTGAAATTTAAAACCGTCTTGACAAACACTAATTGTAAGTTATTTTTGGGCCTTAAACATGTTGAAGTAACAAGTTACATACAAGCAGTAGATGACTCAAAACGTACTGACAGACCTGCATAACACTCTGCACTATCTGAGATTGTCTCACTAGTTCATTTTTGTTTCTGGTTCACCAAGAAGTAGTTGGCAGCAAATGTAGTTAAAAAGTGAACATTGGAAATATTGAAAAATCAAGGCAATACTGTCTTAATGAAAACATTAATCATTCTCTCTTTATCAAATGAGATAAACAGAAACTAGTTTTAACTTTTGCTGCAAACTGGACGGCTTGTCATCTTGTGCTTATAAGGATTGTACAAGGCCATGTTCAAGACATTTTTGATGGAAGTTTCTGATGTAAACATTCAGTGAAATGCAAAGTCTAGGTGATATTTTCATTCCAAGTTGCAACAAGGCAACGAGGAAACGAAGGTTATATTCCTTTGTCAAGGGAAGTTATAGAGAAAATTAAGCAAACAGAGAGGAAAAGACTTCCAACTCACGTAACCAATGTAGTATGCCAATAACGAAGGATATGGAATGAACAAGTTGCCTATAGTATCCACAGGAAAGAGCTCAGTTCCAGGGTGCCATTTAAAGTTAATGTTTACATGCTGCATGAACGCCTCCACTTAGACTTGCCAAAAGTAGACTTTTACTTCGATAAAATGAAATCGACTTGTTCCACTTGCTCGGATTCAAATTTAAAATCTGGGTGTGATGTAATGATTCACAGCCTACCACTTATTCCCTGGACTTTTTTTGATATATTTTAGAGACAGCGTAAGGAGAGTAATAAACCATATGCCCAGTAGCCTGCAAACAGGCTCTACGTATGGGTTGTTCCGAGATTTGCTTTCGAATGGCGCGTGGGCAGGTGAGAGAGGGAGAGCCTGCAATGGTCCTTGTACGATTTGAGTTCTGCCTCCTTTCCGTTTGACTGATCTGTCAAGTTATCAAATTGAAATGAACCAATCACAACGAAAGCAGAAATTGTAGGTCAAGACGGCTGTCAAAAATGAAACTTTTGATACACATGCGCTTGTTTTTGTCATGAACTCAAATCCAGAAACTCCGAAGAAAACATTTCGACGAAAACCTGGAAGAAAACCGCTCGATTTATAAAAGTGTTCCCTGCCAATAAATTATATTTTCAAAACCCACTGTTGAAATTGTGCCATGCTTTGAAGAGATGACGTTCAGCTCGCGTCATCTACTATTACATAACAACCGAGTTTCATTACGCGAAACGTGACTCAGGGTATGGATGTTTTGTATGGGTAAAAACGTTAATAGACATTTTAGCCAAATTTAGCCCTTCTTTTAGCCAAAATTTTGATATTTGAGTACTAAAAATAACTGACCTCAATGCTAAAACCTCCATATTCTGAAAGAAAAGAGTCACGTTTCGCGTAATGAAACTTGGTCGTTGTGTAATAGTAGATGACGTCGGTAACTTTGTCACGTTTCACAAGCTGATCATTCGCATTGTAAAAAATATAACTTCTCTGACAACAAAAGCTTGAGCCGCCTATGTTCCAGTGCGATAGGATCATCCAAATTTGTTTACTTTTAGCGCTTCTATCTTCCTGAAGTCGCATGACACCAAGCTTCGAGCTTGGTTTGAAAAATAAACATGCACGAGATAACATTCACGCTTCACGGTTGAACGCAAATGGTAGTATTTGACATGTGTCAAGTCGAATTAGCCAATCAGCAATTTACGTTCAGAATCTGAACGTAAATACTCAAAGCGTACAAGGACCATTGCAGGCTCTCCCTCTCTTGCCCACCCGCACGCCGTTTGAAAGCAAATCTCAGAATAACCTATTTGGAGAGCCTGTTTGCAGGCTATATGCCCAGTAATCACAACCATGTTTAAGATCAGATTTCAAGGCATTAATAATTATGCTGACTTTGGAGGACAAAACGACACTGAAAACAACAAAATTTCAATTTATTTACTATAGCGCGGATAGTTAACATTAGAGAAAATTCTGGAAAATAAAAGCGAAAAGACATATTTAAACAACAATATTTAAAGACAAAAAAATCCAAAAATTTCTTCGTCTGCGACAAATAATACAGCGTAGTGAAAGAAAGATGAAAGTTGTAAATAAAAAAGACGACAAAAATAGCCAATTATTTTGCGATAAATCGTATTTCAACTGTGCTAAATTAGTGCCCACTTAGTTCTTTTCTCAGGTGTTTTGCAGCAGCTGAAAAAAACTAAAAACTTGTACTTGAATGACGCGAATAAAGTAAACAAACACGGCCACGGAGGTAGATGTAAATTAAATATGCAAAAATCCACGATGCAAAGATACTGTTAACTTTAAATACCTAAATTTGCTAAAGAAAGGTAACAAAATGACAGAAATGCAACAGAAAGTTCAATAACAATAAATTTTCATTCAAGATGAGGCAGAAAAAACTATTTAAAAAGGAAAAAGTGTTCAAAATTTCGCAAACGTGCTTCGCTGCGTGATAGTGACAGCATGTTTAAACTAATTCTTCACGTGCGGACTGAGCTTGAGTTTTTGCCGACAGCTTTTGCAGTCAATTTATCGGCCCTTGCTTTACTCGTGGTTCAAACATTTGAATTAAACTTGGATGTAATACTGTACATTACCTTTTTGTTTTGTAAAGTCCAGGAAACTGCTTTAAATTCACGGTCTGTATTCAAAACCCACTTGACAGAACACCGACTTAGCAAACACACGGACCTTGTATTTACCTTCAAAAGCATGATTAATTTCCGTGACAGAACTTTCCTGCCCCAAAACTACAGCTTTGACTCCTTTCCCATTCAGGCTGGACACCTGGTCTTTCTTCAAGGAAATCAAAGGAAAAATAACAAGACAAACTGTGCCAACAACTTTTCTTTCACCATGTTGAAAAACGTCCAACACAAACGACCCGTAATGGTGAATGTTAAACTCTCTCCAGATCCAGTCAGCGATCGCGACGATTAATGTATTCTTTAACTACTACGTTGATTCACTCCGATTTCTTCGAAATCAAGCTTCTTGAACAAAACATCTTGTTTAGGCTTAACTGTGTTGTGTGAAGCTTGCGAAGAGTCCCGGTGCAAAACAAGCCATAAAGACCCCCGGGGGGGTCTTAAACAGGGTGTCGAATTACTCATTTTTTGTCTTAATCAGGGTATCGGTTTATCAATTTTTGTCTTAAATGGGATATCTTTTCTTGGATGATAAACGGCAAAATTTTTACAAGCTCTTGTAAATTATTATTGACTTCCGTTTACTTTGGCATTGATACCAGGCACATTAAATTTCCATTGATTACACAACAAAAAGCCACACAATTTGTAACCGCAACTTTTAACCTATGTCTTAAACAGGGTGTCAAAAATGGGAATTCTGTCTTAAACAGGGCAGGAAAATCAGCGATATTTGTCTTAAACGCTTCTCTGAGGCTTAACTACATTTACAAAGAGAGACACATATACAGATATTAAGGTATCAGCCAGGGTTCAAAATGCGAATTTTCAAAATTTTTGATTTCAAGACGACTTCAGATAAAGCTTTTCAAGAGCTTTCTTTCGGAAAAAAAAATTCCAAAAAAATATTATCTCAGTGCAAAGTCATTGGACAACTGAAGTTTACTACATGTTAATTGTTTTAATTACCTGTCATTCGGGAGTAACTTGTATGTCAACATGTCACAAAACAAATCACAAGGTAAAATGGTGTCATTTTGTCACGCAATACATGCTGCAAGATTGGTTCGAATGCCTTTGAAAAAAAGAACAGGGCATATCCATTTTAGTCTGCAATGGCAAGGTGGAAGAAGCCAAAAAACTCGCTCAGCTTGGATTGGCCTGAAAACTTAGCAGAGTGATAAGGGCTCTTACTTCAGCTTACTTCGACCAGGAGCAATGGCTGAAGGAGTTGAATGAGCAGTGCATTGGTTCTTTCAAGCTATTGCTTTCGAGCTATTGATGGCGGTCACGCGGTAGCCCTATAAACATGGATTGTCAAATTCCTATTGTTATTGCAAGATGATCCTTCTCTGGTAAACATGAATGGAAACAATTAGGTGTTATAATCCTATTGCAGTTAAGATGTCATAAAAAATTATTTCTCTTGTTTTCTCTGAATGAAAATCTCGGAAAGTTAAACGTACATTTGTAACTCCAAGTCGGCAACCCCTGAAGCGATTAAGCTGGAATTTGGCAAGCTTATTGTCAGATAGTTTTCCTTGAAACCCGTGTCGGGGATGTTTGTGTTCTTCTCCATTTTTGAATAATTGTCATTTTTTCAAAGGAAGTGCAGATGATTTGTCCTTTCTGACTTTATCCCATTGTCACAAAAGAACAAATGCATGTGTCAAAAATCTGAGACACATGTCACAAAGCAAATGTGATTTTTATCATTCTCTTCCACTTATTCTTAGTGGGACTGGAGTTGAATTTACACAGACGTATGCTTTCACAAAAAACGTCTCAATTATGCTCTCTCTTACGATTGTGAGATCTTTAAAGGAATGAGCCACAATCTGGAGCTATTAAAGTGAAGCCTTGGAGCCAAGACTGGCTCATAGCTGCCGGAGCATATCCCGGTTTCTGTAGCATGAAGCAGCTGGAAGTATCTACTTCCCCTGGACGGGACGCTAGTCCATCGCAGGTCACTCCCCTGCAATTATTAGCACGCAGACAGTCCTGAAGGGTGGCTGATACCTTAAATATTTTGAGTCTAATCTTTCACTGAAATAAATGCTATATTTGCTCTGGAGTGAAAAACGCACTACAAATTTGTTTCCACTAATAATATGAGGAGTGGAGAAGTCTTAGAAGCCTGAACTAACACACCCCAACTGAGATAAGCAACATTATTCATAAAAGCTGATTCATTCAATTGAAAAAATAGACTCCAAGTTGTGATTTGCCAGAAGTCTTGTATTGAAGGAATTAGCTCTTGCTTTAGGGAGGAGAGTTTTTTCTTTCCATTTTATTCTTGATACTATAAAATCCAAAAAAATTAACAATAAGGTACTTCCCGTCCAATCAATCAGCTTTATTTACCCTCGAATTTACAGAGTAGTGTGCTACTCAAGTGCTACTACCGGTATCTTCTATTTTACTATCTTCTATGTACAGCGCTGTGACCTCTAGTATGGGCACTATAAAGTCTTATATTATTATTATTAAATATTATTATTATCCTTGAGCCAACTACATTAATAACTAATTATGATAAAAAGTTAATTCTGTATAACAAGATAACTGCCTAACTTGACTGAGCCTACAGTACTGTTGTTTATGGAAAGAGCGCAAGAGAGACATGAGGCGTTTATGGAGCGAATGACAGAAGCCGAGAGGGAGAGCAGAAGGGAACAACAAAAGTTCTCATAGATGCTTTAAAGATGCTTGGTAACATTTTAAAGGACGTTGCCAATGGGAAAGTATAAAGTACAGACCTTTACTTGTTTTACAAGAACATTTTATTCGTTTCAGTTCATTGACCATGATTTCATGTGTTATGATAAATTTCGTTTAACATAACAACTAGCAGGACAATGATTTCAGAAATGAAGAATGTAAAGAAGGTAAAAATTATCATTTCTGCCAAAAATTTATATCTGAGCAATTTTTTAAAACTGATTTTGAAAAATACAATAATTGTTGATAAACTGATTTTGGGAAATGAATTAATCTACACATACCAGAGAAAACCGCAAGGCAACTTTGAGTTTAAAAAATACAAGAATTACGGTATTTGTTTTCCATGAGTTTTAATAACAAGAAAAATTTTTACTTTTAACATCGGATTGAACTTTTATAATTGCTTTAAACCACAGTGAATTAAATTGCTGATTAAATATACATGTAACATATGGAAGGGACAAAATTTCAGTCATGTACATTGATCTCCAATCAATCCACTTGTGTGTTTTTAAACCCAAAATATTCCAATAAAAAGAATAACTTTGGTTAATGTCTGTTCTATGACAAATGGGTTCATTTATCATCTCTTATGTGCCTTGTGCAAACCTGTTCGTCTCCATTGAAAGAACTTTGATCCATTTCATTGTCATCCTCAAACGAGTCTATTTCGCTCGGATCTCCAACATCAATACAAATATTGTGCAGGACACAACAAGCCATGATAGTGGTGGGGACTCTGCTTGTTTTTTCCTCCAATGGTCTATAGAGACACCTCCAACGACCTTTCAAAATTCCGAAGGCTTGTTCTATAACAACCGGGGCCTGACTGAGGGCCTGATTGAAACGCAATTGGCTCTCAGTTAATTTGGTGTTTGCTTAAACAGCTTCATCAGCCAAACAGAAAGGATACGCCGCTTCCCCTACAGAAGACGTCCCACTTCAGAACTCCGAATTCTCTTCGTAGGCCCATTTAGGCCAGGTACCTTGATTAATTTCTTCTCCAGTTTGCTCAAACGGAGAATATGAGCGTCATGAATGCTACCCAGGTAGCCTGTACTCACATCAAGAAATTTGAAAGATGCATCAGCAAACACCTTGGACAACAATAGAATAATCTTGCTTTCGATTGAAGTCTTCAATCCGTTTTGAGAGGCACTGTTTTAATGCAATATGACTACCGTCAATTGCTCCTAACATTTGCGGGAACAGAGACTTGTTTTGTGAAAAAGCGAATGCTTTGTAGCACCTCTTGCTCAGTCTCTGGAAATTTAATAAATTCTGTCGCCCGTTTGGCGATTGCATGACAAAAAATCATGTGTCATCAACATAGCTGTACACCTTCAACGCCAAATTGCAGCCCGTCGATCTATACCTGTCTCCAGTAGCCAGTCGCCATAACGCTACCGCCACTTGCTTGTTTACAGGGATGGACTGGCGCAATTTTGTGTCTCTCTTCGACAAATCGCGGGCCAACCACTCCAACAATGTACTCAAACATTCGCCTTGATATTCTGAAATTTTCCTCCACCAATTTTCCACAAAATCTCCTTGAAAAGACCCTCAAACCAGAACTGATTTCGCGGCCATGCCACCCAAGTCTAGCCCATCTGGTATTTTTTACTCCAATTTGTAGTAATTCATCTGTTTACACCTCAACCTCTTCAGGTGTTGTAACATCAACAGCTTATGAAATCTTGACATTGCTGTTGCGCAATTAAAGGGGCTCAGTCACGTTTGAAAAGCTTAGCTAAACTTTTCAATTCGTTGTTTGCAATCCATGTCAATCTTCTCCATTCTTAACCATCCTTGTTCCTTTATGGTTTATTATTATCTCTTTGATGCTCTTCTATCTTTACAAAGTGTTATTTTTAGGTTCCTTTAATTTAACGGTTATTTTTTCGATGTTCAAAATAACTCAAGATGCCGGACTGAGCCCCTTTTAAGAATTAGAAAGCATTGCCACGAAAGCTACCACCTTAGCTCGAAGCGAGCATTGTTTTAGAATTTCCCACCATTCGCAGATTTCATGACTTTGATAATGCGCCGGCGCGAGGGTTGACAGATAACTTGAGTTATTTGAGCCAGTGTAAACAGTGTAATCATGTACCAAGGTTAAGTAACTTAACCTTAGTAATTTTTTACCTTGGTTAAAACTCAAATGTAAGCACAGCATTAGGGAATTGATACCATAAGTGGTCAATGGTTTAGGCAAACAGGGCATATTATGTCTCCTTAAAAACAGGTGCTAGAACACAAGCAAAAATATCTTTTACACAAAATTATCTTGGATAATCAGAAAAATGAAGACATTTAAAAATTGAGAAATTTCAATCTCTTGTACTACCCAGGAATTGCAGTAATGTTACATCACCTAATTTTCCAATTTCTGCTCTATTCTCTGTCAGTGCTGAGTTACGAAAAGTTAAAACAAAAGAAAATTTTAAACTTTTAGTTCTAAAAGTGGTTTGCGTCGCTTACGAGGTGGTCATTTTACAAGTGGTTCCAAATATAGTGATTTGACTTAGAAACCTTTGGTACGTTGGAAACTGATCGCTGAGAAGTAGTGGTCGTTTACAAGAGGTGGTTACAACCAGAGGTTAACCTGCAATTATTTTGAAAAACCTCAACTGCTAACAGGTCTTTGTAAACAAAACATATATGAAAAGCATCAACAAAGGAATATAAGAGAAGGAAATAGAAGTGGTTTTCACATAATCGTAGGAGTGCTCAATAAAAATACATTTTCATTCGCATGTACATGTGTGTACAAATATTTCTCTCTTAACTGCTCAGTGACACTTCTAAAACTACTACGATAAAGCTGAACTACCACTAAGTGCAGGCACATCATGTGATGGCTGATCATTGGACCTACAGCCTGAATGACAACCATAACTGCTAAAGGCACTTCTACACCATAGCATTCACTTCTTTCCCAGTAATAAAGACATGTTCAGCAAGTTATATAACAGCTCTTTCAAACTTTCGTACTCGTAATTATTATCAAGTCGAGTTCTTTTACCTGGTATAAATAAAGCGCCGGGAAACCTTGCAGTATACTTATGCTACCAGTCAATGTCTGTAAATCGCATAAAAAGCTGAGCATACTCAGAAGCGCTTAGGAATGGATAAAATTTTCCTTCTATAGAAAAAGATTGAGGTTACATCAAGTCAGTTCCATGAAGACATTGGAGTTCCAGTAAGCTTTATATAAGCTTATCAGGAAAATAGTAAGAAACCAACTTAACAAAAAAGCAGTCCAGATAAATTTCTTATAAAGAAACCCATCGTCAGACAAACTTATGGAGACAATAGAATATAACTGTGGTACTTACAACAGAATTGGGCGCACCTAAAATCCACAATTCTCTTCCACGGCTCTTCCCCGCACGTCCGCAAATATTCAAAATGATGCACAAGGATGGGAACTGGGCAGGAGGTACTTATTTGGTCAAATTTTGGGCCATACTGCAAAGTAAACCATGAAGTATCGCATGTCCACCTGCGGAGAGTGCGAACACATGCGCACAAACATCCGTACAACAGTAGAAAGCAAGATGGCGGACGTGCGGTAAAAACGATCGCGTAGGACAGAAGGAGTTTCACTATGTTTCGAGTTTGAGACCCAAAGACATGGCTGGGGATGCACGCGAAGGCGTTTGTGTATCAACTGGTGTTGGCGGATGCAGAACTGTCAAAAGTAGGCCGGAAGCCAGTGAACAATCTCCACTAACTTTCCTGTTTCTAACCGGTGATGGACAAAACACTGACCCCCAGTCCCCATGGACTACCGCTATGGACTACCTAAATGGACTACCCTAAACAATGGTCTATCCCTAAAAATGCTATTGCCAGTAAATTGCAGTATGCTATAATTTAAACTGACATTGCATGTACCTTCTTTATTTTCGTCGGTTAGCTGTTTTTCACACGGCTCAGGAGTACGCGATACCCACCAATGGTCATACATGAAGTAGAGCTTCGCGTTGGCTAAATAGCACTCCGGTTAGCCTCAATCAGCATTCTGGTTAGCCCACGTTTGCTGTTTTCTTAGGTTGCTTGCAGTTAGCCTTCAGTTTTAGGGTCAGGATATCTAGCATTTTTAAGGGTAGTTGATTTTAGGGTAGTCCATTTGGGTAGTCCATGGACTGGGAGGTCAGTGTTTTTGTTCCACCACCGTTTTCTACCCGATTACTCGAAGCTCTGCTTCCCGTATATTCTTCCTCTGATTATTCCGTCCTTGGTTGAGAATAGCCACTTACTTTCTGAATGAATGGATGGATTAACCTTGCGGGAGATGAAGTGATTGCGCCTTGGAGCCTTCGTGGACGGCTGTTGGGATTTTTCCTGTTCTGGAGGATCAGAGAACTTGTATGGATTTGCCCAATCGATTATGCAGTAGTATACCCTACAACTTTTTGCAGTGTACGTTTCCATCATGAAGACGGTGACGGGGGATAGAATAAAAGTGTTGCCATTCCTCCCGCCACAGAAATAGTTAATGCAAACTCATTGTTATTGCACCCAGAACATGAACCAATATGAATTCCTTGGTTTTGGTTGCTGGCAAATTGCAATTGCCTGTTAAACTCATTGCCCAAGTTTAACCTTTGGCGTCAAATAAAACCGTGGAAATCAGGGGTTTTGCTAAAAAGCAGGCCCGCGGTCCAGTGGCCCGCCCCCCCCCCACGGCCCGAAGAGCCCAGCGGCCCCCAGTCGCGGCCCACCATGGCGCCGACGTGCCCCGCGGCTTGCCACAACGCGGTGGCTGGAGGCCCAGTGGCTGCCAGTCCTGATTAAATTGGTGAACGAATTCAAACTCACCATTGTCCATTTTGGATGCTGAAACCCGATGTAGATCTGTTCATGCGCTTGGATTTACCGTGGACAAAAAAACTGTTGAAAACAGGACTGGGCACTGGGCCTCCATGCCACCGCGTTGTGGCAAGCCGCGGGGCCGTCGGGCCATGGTGGGCCGCGACTGGGGCCGCTGGGCCTTCGGGCCGTGGCGGGCCACGGACCCGGGCCTGCTTTTAGCAAAAACCCTGATTTCCAGGTTTAATTTGACGCCAAGGTTAAACTTGGCAATGAGTTTAACAGGCAATTGCAATTTGCCAGCACCAAAACCAAGGATTCATATGTTTAATGTTCTGGTGCAATAACAATGAGTTTGCATTAACTATTCTGTGGCGAGAGAGGCAACACCTTTTTATCTATCCCCGTCACGTCTTCATGATGGAAAAGTACACTGAAAAGTAGTAGGGTATACCTACTGCATAATCGATTGGCAATCCATACAAGTTCTCTGATCCTCAGGAAAAGTCCCACAGCCGTCCACGAAGGCTCCAAGCGCAATCATTCATCTCCAGCAAGGTTAATCCTCATTCATCAGAAAGTAAGTGGCTATTCTCAACGAAGGCTGAATAATCAGAGAAGAATATCTGGAAAGCAGAGCTCGAGTAATCGGGTAGAAACGGTGGTGGACAAAACACTGACCCCCAGTCCATGGACTAACCCAAATGGACTACCCTAAAATCAACTACCCTTAAAAATGCTAGATATCCTGACCCTAAAACTGAAGGCTAACTGCAAGCAACCTAAGAAAACAGCAAACGTGGGCTAACCAGAATGCTGATTGAGGCTAACCGGAGTGCTATTTAGCCAACGGAAGCTCTACTTCATGTATGACCATTGGTTGGGTATCGCGTACTCCTGAAGCCGTGTGGAAAAACAGCTAACCGGACGAAATAAAGAAGGTACATGCAATGTAAGTTTAAATTATAGCATACTGCAATTTACTGGCAATAGCATTTTTAGGGATAGACCATTGTTTAGGAGTAGTCCATTTGGTGTAGGCCATTCGGGGGAGTCCATGGGGATGCTGGCGTTTTTTGAGTCAGTGTTTTGTCCATCACCGGTTAGAATAGACTAGGACAGTTAGTGGAGTATTGTGCACTGGCCCTTCCGTGCTACTTGGGACAGTGCTGCCATCCGCCAACACCAGTTGGATACACAAACGCTTCGGTTGATCCCCAGCCATGGTTCTTTGGGTCTCCAAACTCGTGAAACATGTGAAATCCTTCTGTCCTACGCGATCGTTTTTACCGCCCGTCCGCCATCTTGCTTTTACTGGTGTGGAGGTTGTTGCGCATGTGTTCGCACTCTCGCAGTGGGACATGCGTACTTCATGGTGGTACTTTGCAGTATGGCCCAAAATTTGACCCCAAATAAATACCTCCTGCCCCAGTCCCATCCTTGTGCATCATATTGAATATTGGCGGAAGTGCGGTGGAAAGAGCCGTGGAAGAGAATGTGGATTTTAGTTTTGTGCGCCAATTCTGTTTGTAAGTACCACAGTTATAATTCTATTGTCTCCCCCCCCCCCCCCATAAGTTTGTCTGACCGATGGGTTTTCCTTTATTAAGATAAATTTATTCTGGACTGCTTTCTTCGTTAAGTTTGGTTTCTTCCCTTATTTTCCTGATAAGCGTATATAAGACTTACTGGGAACTCCAATGTCTTCATGGAAACTGACTTGATGTAACCTTCAATCTTTTTCTATAGAAGGAAAATTTTTATCCATTCCTAAGCGCCTGCTGAGTATGCTCAGCTTTTTATATGCGATATTACAGACCTTGACTGGTAGCATGAGAAGTATACGGCTAAGGTTTCCCGGCGCTTTATTGTATACCAGGTTAAAAGAACTCGACTCTTTGATAATAAATTACGGAGTACGAAAGTTTTGAAAGAGCTGTTATATTAAACTGCTGAACATGTCTTTATTACTGGGCCACAAAGAAGTGGAATGCTATGGTGTAGAAGTGCCTTAGCAGTTATGGTTGTCATCTCAGGCTGTAGGTCCAATGATCAGCCATCACATGATGTGCCTGACCACTTAGTGGATAGGTCAGCTTTCACTTCGTAGTAGTTTTAGAAGTGTCACTGAAGCAGTTAAGAAGAGAAACTATTTGTACACACTATGTAACATGACGAATGAAAGATGTATTTTTATTGAGCACTCCTACGATATTATGTGAAAACCACTTCTATTTTTCCTTCTCTTATATTCCTTTGTTGATGCTTTTCATATATGTTCTGTTTGACAAAGACCTGTTAGCGAGTTGAGGTTTTGTCAAAATAAATTGACAGGTTAACCTTCTGGTTGTAAACCAACCTCTTGTAAACGAACCACATACTTCTCAGCGATCAGTTTTCCAACGTACCAAAGGTTTCTAAAGTGCAAATCACTGATATTTTGGAACCACTTATGTAAAATGACCACCTCGTAAGTCGACGCAACTCACTTTTAGAACTAAAAGTTTTAAAATTTTCTTTTGTTTTAACTTTTCGTAACTCAGCACTTGACAGAGATATAGAAGCAGAAATTGGAAAATTAGGTGATGTAACACATTACTGCAATCCTGGGTAGTACAAGAGATTGAAATTTCCTCAATGTTAAATGTCTTCGTTTTTCTGATTATCCAAGATAATGTTGTGTAAAAGATATTTTTTTGCTTGTGTTCTAGCACCTGTTTTTAAGGAGACATAATATGCGCATGTTCTGCCTAAACCTTGACCACTTACGGTATCAATTCCCTAATGCCTGTGCTTACGTTTGAGTTTTAACCAAGGTAAAAAATTACTAAGGTTAAGTTACTTAACCTTGGTACATTGATTACACTGTTTACACTGGGCTCAAATAACTCAAGTGTTGATCTGTCAACCCTCGCGACCGGCGAGCATTATCAAAGTCAGTGAATCTGCGACATGGTGGGAAATTCATAAAACAAATGCCTCGCTTCGAGCTAAGGGGGGGGTTTGGGGTTAGCTTTCGTGGCATATTGCTTTCTCACTTCTTAAAAGGGGCTTCAGTCCGGCATCTTGCGAGTTATTTTGCAACATCCGAAAAAATAACCGTTAAATTAAAGGAACCTAAAAATAACAACTTTTGTAACGATAGAAGAGCATCAAAGACGAAATAATAAAAACCATAAAGGAACACAAGGATGCGTTAAGGATGGAGAAGATGGACATGGATTGCAAACCAACGAATTGAAAAGTTTAGCTAACTTTCTCAAACCCGTGACTGAGCCCCTTTGAATTGCGCAACAGCAATGTCAAGATTTCATAAAGCTGTTGATGTTACAGTAACAACCTGAAGTAGGTTGAGGTGTAAACAGATGAATTACTACAAATTGGAGTAAAAAATACCAGATGGGCTAGACTTGGGCGGTCATGGCCGCGAAATTCAGTTCTGGTTTGAGGGTCCTTTGTGCAAGGAGCATTTGGTGGAAATTGGTGCGACGGAAAATTTTTCAGAATATCAAGGCGAAATGTTTGAAGTAACATTGTTGGAGTGGTTGGCCCGCGATTTGTCGAAGAGTAGACACAAAAATTGCGCCAGTCCAATCCCTGTAAACAAGACAAAGTCGGCGGTAGCGTTATGGCGAACTGGCTACTGGAGACAGGTATAAGATCGACGGGGCTGCAATTCTTTGGCGTTGGAAGGTGTACAGCTATGTTGATGACACATGATTTTTTGTCATGCAATCGCCAAACGGGCCGACAGAATTTATTAAATTTCCAGAGACTGAGCAGAAGGTCGCTCCCCTACAAAGCAGTCGCCTTTTCACAAAACAAGTCTCTGTTCCCGCAAATGTTAGGTAGCAAAAAAAAATTTTTGACGGTAGTCATCTTGCACATTAAAAACAGGCCTCTCAAAACGGATGAATGACTTCAATCGAAAGCAAGATCATTCGTATTGGTGTCCATAGGTGTTTGCTGATGCATCTTTCAAATTGCTTGATGTGAGTACAGGCTACCTGGGTTAGCATTCATGACGCTCATATTCTTCCGTTTGAGCAAACTGGAGAAGATAAATTAATCAAGGTACCTGGGCTAAATGGGCCATACGAAGAGAATTCTGGAGTGTCTGCAAGTGGGGATCGTCTTCGTAGGGGAACGCGGCGTATCCTTGTGTTATGGCTGATGAAGCTGTGTCTAAGCAAACACACCACATTAACTGAGAGCCAATTGCCGTCTTCAATCAGGCCCGCAAGTCAGGGCCCCGGTTGTATATAGAACAAGCCTTCGGAATTTTGATAAGGTCGTTAGGAGGTGTCTCTAAATGACCATTGGAGGAAAAAACAAGCAGAAGTCCCCAACCACTATCATGGCTTGTGTGTCCTGCACAAAATATTTGTATTGATGTTGGAGATCCGAGCGAAATAGACCCGTTTGACGGATGACAATGAAATGGATCAAAGTTCGTTCAAATGGAGGGACGGAACAGGTTTGCACAAGCGCACATAAGAGATGATAAAATGGACCACCCCATATGTCATAGCCAACAGACATGAAACCAAAGTTCTTTCTTTTATTGGAATAGTGTTGAGGTTTAAAACACACAAAGTGAGATTGATTGGAGATCAATCGTACATGACTGATAATTTGTGTCCCTTGCTCATGGTGTACCTGTATATTTAATCAGCAATTATAATTCACTGTGGTTTAAAGCAATTATAAAAGTTCAATCCGATGTTAAAAGTAAAAATTTTTCTTGTTATTAAAACTCATGGAAAACAAATACCGTAATTCTTGTATTTTTTAAACTCAAAGTTGCCTTGCGGTTTTCTCTGGTATGTGTAGATTAATTCATTTCCCAAAATCAGTTTATCAACAATTATTGTATTTTTCAAAATCAGTTTTAAAAAATTGCTCAGATATAAATTTTTTGGCAGAAATGATAATTTTTACCTTCTTTACATTCTTCATTTCTGAAATCATTGTCCTGCTAGTTGTTATGTTAAACGAAATTTATCATAACACATGAAATCATGGTCAATGAACTGAAACGAATAAAATGTTCTTGTAAAACAAGTAAAGGTCTGTACTTTATACTTTCCCATTGGCAACGTCCTTTAAAATGTTACCAAGCATCTTTAAAGCATCTATGAGAACTTTTGTTGTTCCCTTCTGCTCTCCCTCTCGGCTTCTGTCATTCGCTCCATAAACGCCTCATGTCTCTCTTGCGCTCTTTCCATAAACAACAGTACTGTAGGCTCAGTCAAGTTAGGCAGTTATCTTGTTATACAGAATTAACTTTTTATCATAATTAGTTATTAATGTAGTTGGCTCAAGGATAATAATAATATTTAATAATAATAATATAAGACTTTATAGTGCCCATACTAGAGGTCACAGCGCTGTACATAGAAGATAGTAAAATAGAAGATACCGGTAGTAGCACTTGAGTAGCACACTACTCTGTAAATTCGAGGGTAAATAAAGCTGATTGATTGGACGGGAAGTACCTTATTGTTAATTTTTTTGGATTTTATAGTATCAAGAATAAAATGGAAAGAAAAAACTCTCCTCCCTAAAGCAAGAGCTAATTCCTTCAATACAAGACTTCTGGCAAATCACAACTTGGAGTCTATTTTTTCAATTGAATGAATCAGCTTTTATGAATAATGTTGCTTATCTCAGTTGGGGTGTGTTAGTTCAGGCTTCTAAGACTTCTCCACTCCTCATATTATTAGTGGAAACAAATTTGTAGTGCGTTTTTCACTCCAGAGCAAATATAGCATTTATTTCAGTGAAAGATTAGACTCAAAATATTTAAGGTATCAGCCACCCTTCAGGACTGTCTGCGTGCTAATAATTGCAGGGGAGTGACCTGCGATGGACTAGCGTCCCGTCCAGGGGAAGTAGATACTTCCAGCTGCTTCATGCTACAGAAACCGGGATATGCTCCGGCAGCTATGAGCCAGTCTTGGCTCCAAGGCTTCACTTTAATAGCTCCAGATTGTGGCTCATTCCTTTAAAGATCTCACAATCGTAAGAGAGAGCATAATTGAGACGTTTTTTGTGAAAGCATACGTCTGTGTAAATTCAACTCCAGTCCCACTAAGAATAAGTGGAAGAGAATGATAAAAATCACATTTGCTTTGTGACATGTGTCTCAGATTTTTGACACATGCATTTGTTCTTTTGTGACAATGGGATAAAGTCAGAAAGGACAAATCATCTGCACTTCCTTTGAAAAAATGACAATTATTCAAAAATGGAGAAGAACACAAACATCCCCGACACGGGTTTCAAGGAAAACTATCTGACAATAAGCTTGCCAAATTCCAGCTTAATCGCTTCAGGGGTTGCCGACTTGGAGTTACAAATGTACGTTTAACTTTCCGAGATTTTCATTCAGAGAAAACAAGAGAAATAATTTTTTATGACATCTTAACTGCAATAGGATTATAACACCTAATTGTTTCCATTCATGTTTACCAGAGAAGGATCATCTTGCAATAACAATAGGAATTTGACAATCCATGTTTATAGGGCTACCGCGTGACCGCCATCAATAGCTCGAAAGCAATAGCTTGAAAGAACCAATGCACTGCTCATTCAACTCCTTCAGCCATTGCTCCTGGTCGAAGTAAGCTGAAGTAAGAGCCCTTATCACTCTGCTAAGTTTTCAGGCCAATCCAAGCTGAGCGAGTTTTTTGGCTTCTTCCACCTTGCCATTGCAGACTAAAATGGATATGCCCTGTTCTTTTTTTCAAAGGCATTCGAACCAATCTTGCAGCATGTATTGCGTGACAAAATGACACCATTTTACCTTGTGATTTGTTTTGTGACATGTTGACATACAAGTTACTCCCGAATGACAGGTAATTAAAACAATTAACATGTAGTAAACTTCAGTTGTCCAATGACTTTGCACTGAGATAATATTTTTTTGGAATTTTTTTTTCCGAAAGAAAGCTCTTGAAAAGCTTTATCTGAAGTCGTCTTGAAATCAAAAATTTTGAAAATTCGCATTTTGAACCCTGGCTGATACCTTAATATCTGTATATGTGTCTCTCTTTGTAAATGTAGTTAAGCCTCAGAGAAGCGTTTAAGACAAATATCGCTGATTTTCCTGCCCTGTTTAAGACAGAATTCCCATTTTTGACACCCTGTTTAAGACATAGGTTAAAAGTTGCGGTTACAAATTGTGTGGCTTTTTGTTGTGTAATCAATGGAAATTTAATGTGCCTGGTATCAATGCCAAAGTAAACGGAAGTCAATAATAATTTACAAGAGCTTGTAAAAATTTTGCCGTTTATCATCCAAGAAAAGATATCCCATTTAAGACAAAAATTGATAAACCGATACCCTGATTAAGACAAAAAATGAGTAATTCGACACCCTGTTTAAGACCCCCCCGGGGGTCTTTATGGCTTGTTTTGCACCGGGACTCTTCGCAAGCTTCACACAACACAGTTAAGCCTAAACAAGATGTTTTGTTCAAGAAGCTTGATTTCGAAGAAATCGGAGTGAATCAACGTAGTAGTTAAAGAATACATTAATCGTCGCGATCGCTGACTGGATCTGGAGAGAGTTTAACATTCACCATTACGGGTCGTTTGTGTTGGACGTTTTTCAACATGGTGAAAGAAAAGTTGTTGGCACAGTTTGTCTTGTTATTTTTCCTTTGATTTCCTTGAAGAAAGACCAGGTGTCCAGCCTGAATGGGAAAGGAGTCAAAGCTGTAGTTTTGGGGCAGGAAAGTTCTGTCACGGAAATTAATCATGCTTTTGAAGGTAAATACAAGGTCCGTGTGTTTGCTAAGTCGGTGTTCTGTCAAGTGGGTTTTGAATACAGACCGTGAATTTAAAGCAGTTTCCTGGACTTTACAAAACAAAAAGGTAATGTACAGTATTACATCCAAGTTTAATTCAAATGTTTGAACCACGAGTAAAGCAAGGGCCGATAAATTGACTGCAAAAGCTGTCGGCAAAAACTCAAGCTCAGTCCGCACGTGAAGAATTAGTTTAAACATGCTGTCACTATCACGCAGCGAAGCACGTTTGCGAAATTTTGAACACTTTTTCCTTTTTAAATAGTTTTTTCTGCCTCATCTTGAATGAAAATTTATTGTTATTGAACTTTCTGTTGCATTTCTGTCATTTTGTTACCTTTCTTTAGCAAATTTAGGTATTTAAAGTTAACAGTATCTTTGCATCGTGGATTTTTGCATATTTAATTTACATCTACCTCCGTGGCCGTGTTTGTTTACTTTATTCGCGTCATTCAAGTACAAGTTTTTAGTTTTTTTCAGCTGCTGCAAAACACCTGAGAAAAGAACTAAGTGGGCACTAATTTAGCACAGTTGAAATACGATTTATCGCAAAATAATTGGCTATTTTTGTCGTCTTTTTTATTTACAACTTTCATCTTTCTTTCACTACGCTGTATTATTTGTCGCAGACGAAGAAATTTTTGGATTTTTTTGTCTTTAAATATTGTTGTTTAAATATGTCTTTTCGCTTTTATTTTCCAGAATTTTCTCTAATGTTAACTATCCGCGCTATAGTAAATAAATTGAAATTTTGTTGTTTTCAGTGTCGTTTTGTCCTCCAAAGTCAGCATAATTATTAATGCCTTGAAATCTGATCTTAAACATGGTTGTGATTACTGGGCATATAGCCTGCAAACAGGCTCTCCAAATAGGTTATTCTGAGATTTGCTTTCAAACGGCGTGCGGGTGGGCAAGAGAGGGAGAGCCTGCAATGGTCCTTGTACGCTTTGAGTATTTACGTTCAGATTCTGAACGTAAATTGCTGATTGGCTAATTCGACTTGACACATGTCAAATACTACCATTTGCGTTCAACCGTGAAGCGTGAATGTTATCTCGTGCATGTTTATTTTTCAAACCAAGCTCGAAGCTTGGTGTCATGCGACTTCAGGAAGATAGAAGCGCTAAAAGTAAACAAATTTGGATGATCCTATCGCACTGGAACATAGGCGGCTCAAGCTTTTGTTGTCAGAGAAGTTATATTTTTTACAATGCGAATGATCAGCTTGTGAAACGTGACAAAGTTACCGACGTCATCTACTATTACACAACGACCAAGTTTCATTACGCGAAACGTGACTCTTTTCTTTCAGAATATGGAGGTTTTAGCATTGAGGTCAGTTATTTTTAGTACTCAAATATCAAAATTTTGGCTAAAAGAAGGGCTAAATTTGGCTAAAATGTCTATTAACGTTTTTACCCATACAAAACATCCATACCCTGAGTCACGTTTCGCGTAATGAAACTCGGTTGTTATGTAATAGTAGATGACGCGAGCTGAACGTCATCTCTTCAAAGCATGGCACAATTTCAACAGTGGGTTTTGAAAATATAATTTATTGGCAGGGAACACTTTTATAAATCGAGCGGTTTTCTTCCAGGTTTTCGTCGAAATGTTTTCTTCGGAGTTTCTGGATTTGAGTTCATGACAAAAACAAGCGCATGTGTATCAAAAGTTTCATTTTTGACAGCCGTCTTGACCTACAATTTCTGCTTTCGTTGTGATTGGTTCATTTCAATTTGATAACTTGACAGATCAGTCAAACGGAAAGGAGGCAGAACTCAAATCGTACAAGGACCATTGCAGGCTCTCCCTCTCTCACCTGCCCACGCGCCATTCGAAAGCAAATCTCGGAACAACCCATACGTAGAGCCTGTTTGCAGGCTACTGGGCATATGGTTTATTACTCTCCTTACGCTGTCTCTAAAATATATCAAAAAAAGTCCAGGGAATAAGTGGTAGGCTGTGAATCATTACATCACACCCAGATTTTAAATTTGAATCCGAGCAAGTGGAACAAGTCGATTTCATTTTATCGAAGTAAAAGTCTACTTTTGGCAAGTCTAAGTGGAGGCGTTCATGCAGCATGTAAACATTAACTTTAAATGGCACCCTGGAACTGAGCTCTTTCCTGTGGATACTATAGGCAACTTGTTCATTCCATATCCTTCGTTATTGGCATACTACATTGGTTACGTGAGTTGGAAGTCTTTTCCTCTCTGTTTGCTTAATTTTCTCTATAACTTCCCTTGACAAAGGAATATAACCTTCGTTTCCTCGTTGCCTTGTTGCAACTTGGAATGAAAATATCACCTAGACTTTGCATTTCACTGAATGTTTACATCAGAAACTTCCATCAAAAATGTCTTGAACATGGCCTTGTACAATCCTTATAAGCACAAGATGACAAGCCGTCCAGTTTGCAGCAAAAGTTAAAACTAGTTTCTGTTTATCTCATTTGATAAAGAGAGAATGATTAATGTTTTCATTAAGACAGTATTGCCTTGATTTTTCAATATTTCCAATGTTCACTTTTTAACTACATTTGCTGCCAACTACTTCTTGGTGAACCAGAAACAAAAATGAACTAGTGAGACAATCTCAGATAGTGCAGAGTGTTATGCAGGTCTGTCAGTACGTTTTGAGTCATCTACTGCTTGTATGTAACTTGTTACTTCAACATGTTTAAGGCCCAAAAATAACTTACAATTAGTGTTTGTCAAGACGGTTTTAAATTTCACTTTGGTGTTTTACGTTGAATTTTGATCATTTTAAATTCATTAAGACGTTGAACTAGCAAACGTGATAATTTTATTTTTCAATGCCAACATTTGTAACTTGATACTTTTGTTTTCGTCGCAAAGTTTGTAACTTGATACCCTTGTTTTCTCAAAAACATACAAAGGAAGATATGCTCGCCTTTTTCCTTCTGGGAAAAATGAAATTATGTTATTGACTTGTGAAAAAAATGGAAGAGGAATGATTTTGTTTCATTCAAGAGGCAGATTTTCATATCATTGATAAACAATTGCTAATTTGATTATCAAATAGTCACGTCGTGTCTCGGAATAGCACGTTGATGTTAACAATAAACCAGTTCAAAATACACAATATCGATAAATACAACGGAGAATTGTTTCAACATGACCGATATTATATCCTACATTGGTGAATGAGTCCCCTCAAAGACTAACTAAATTTATTTGAGGTTTCCGTTAGTGCCACAGTGTCTGCAGCAATATTTGAGAAGTTTCTTTTGTCACGACATTACTAATTTTAATACCGCTAACTCGGAAATGTTTCGAATGAATACACTTGTGAACTTCTTTTTCTCTACAGAAGGGAGAAAATAAACAAGCGGCTGAGGAAATCCATTCGTTTCCCTCTTTAAAGCAAACACGAAATAACACACAACATTTTTGAACCGAGCTAGGGATGATTCCAAAAGATATGCTGTCATAAAGGCGTTCTTTGTACTAAAAGGAAGAACAGATATTACCTGAAAGATAACTGCTATCGTATCGCACGCATGATTCTCAACTCGAGATCGGATTGTATCATGCTGACAATTCTAGAGCGCATGCGTCTTACATGGTGTGTTCTACCACAAGGAAAAGCACTTAACGTTCGTTTGTAATTAACCGCGCAGCCGTAGTCGTGTGTGGTTAATGTTTTACCTTCGGTTTATTTTTTTTAGTTTTGTCGGTGACCAGACGCAGACCTCTGCTCGGCCAAGTCTCGGTCGGGACTTTGAATCACGCAACCTGTAATGCTTATTCTCCAAAAACGTTTGACTGAACATCAGTACACGAAAATGTTACACGTATTGTGTTCTTTATTGTGGTTGAAATATATATTTTTTGGTTTTATCGAAGCGTTCGATCCGAAGCAAAAGAACGTGTCAGAACGTGCAAGGATTACGTCATTGATACGGAAATAACCACCGCACTAAAAATAGCCGTGGACAGCGTAACTCTTCAATTATGTGACTCGCGTGACTACTTCGCTAGCTTCTTACTCGTAAAGAAAACCGACATAATTTAATCGCGACTATGTAGAGAAAAAGCTTTTGTTTATAGCCTTGGTGTCGAATTGTTCGTGCCGTTCATACGCAGAGATATCTTAGAAATAGTTCCTGATTAAGACCATTACGTCATCGAAGATTTCGAGGCATTTTCACCTGATGGTGCAATCGGCTACAGGGAGTAAACGGTTCGTGACGGTTTAGTCGTTGTCAGTTGTTGTGCTAGAGATTGATCAGTTGATTGCGTGTCTATAGTCACCAGTGAATCAACAAGGACTGCTTGCAGACAAGAAACGTGAAGGTAGATGTTCGGGTGATTATTTTGTCTTTACTGTAGGTAAAATACATTTTTCCGGCTTTATCGAAGCGTTGGATTTGAAGTTAATATTACGTACGCTAACTAGTGTGTCAATCTCAGATAGTACAGAGTATTTTCCAGGATTGTCAGTACTTTTTGAGTCATCCGCTGCCTATATGTAACCTGTTAGTTCAAAGCTCAAAAATAACTTACAATTGAAAGGCCGCGGGCAAGAACGTCCCCTTGATTTTTTGGCCATTTTCAAAGTGCTCAAAAGTAGCTGAATTTTGGGATGTGGGCTTTGTTTTACCTGAGAACTATTGCTCTGAAGTTTGTTTCGCAGGGTCTCTCTTCGTTTTCTAGAAATAACGTATGCAAAACTGACTCAGTTTTCCAAGCGGCATCTTTTCGAGATCTATTGTTAAACGAAAAACAAAAGAAACCTTTTGTTTGGCTAAAGCATGAAGTCACTATAACGCAATGATTTCACACTGCCGCTCCGTTAGCTCTAACCTGCGATCAGGCGTCCCTTATATTTTTGGTCGCGGCGGGAAGGTACGCCTGATACAATTACTTGACTATTTGTCTGCCGCCCCTAATTAAAATATCTGTCAGCGCGAATTTCAGAATTACCGGAAGTCTTCCGTGTTATCGACAGATCGGATCGAAATCCACCAATCGCAGCCATTAGTGTGACCTTCGAACCTTCTTTACGTCATGCTAGCGGGCTGTGATTGGTGGATTTCGATCCGATCTGTCGATAACATGTATGATTGACGGAAATTTTAAAAAAGGTTTCCGCGGGTGTTTTGTTTTCGAAAGTCGCGTATCAACGAAAACGAAAACGGTGGCAATACATAAATAGCGCTCTTGCCTAATCCAGTCGGTAGCACCGCCAAAACATCTCTCCCATGGCATGCGATTCTATGAATGCATTCTATTTGTTCATCATTGAGAGTTTTGTGAACAAAACTCTGAAGAGAAGCATTTAAAGCTGACAAAAACTCGCTCTCTTCGGTCGCCTCGTCAGACGTCATGATGGCATTCATCAGCACGCGGGTTTTTTTTTACCGGTAACCACACCGCCACAAATGTAACCAATCATGGCTCAGTTCTAAGTACCTTTTTGTTTCTTGACCAATCAGAGAAAAGTCCAGATTCTGGACTAGCAACAGACAAATAGTCAAGTAATTGTATCAGGCGTACCTTTCCGCCGCGACCAAAAATATAAGGGACGCCTGATAGCAGGTTACGTTAGCTCAAGTGGATAAGCGCTGAACGAAGGTGATTCGTATTTGTTTATTCGTGACACTCGTGGGCTCGATTCGAGGTCGGTGATATCTTTTTTTTTTTTCGTTCTGTTTTTCTTTTTCTTTCAAAAACCTTCTCCGTGTCTTTGTAATTTAATTGCCGTTTTTACTGGTAGGGATCTGGGATGACATGTTTTTTAGCTGCCATTGTCAGTGACTTACGCTTTTGGCGCGCAAAGCGATAACACAAAGTCAGAGCTGGCTTACCTGTTTATTACGCAGAGTTTGCTCGTTATTTCCACCGATATTCAACGCTTATTCGAGGAATATTTGCGCCTGCCTGGTAGGAGATTTGGCATCATTAAGCCTTTGACCCTCGATCAAAGTCACTAGCACCCCTCAAAGAAGCGAGGTGTGTTCTTGTTCCGAGATCATGGTTTAAGTCTGCCGTGAGCTTAGCCATTGAGGAACAAGTGAGCCAGGCGGTAGAGTCTAGAAACGCTTCTTCGTCCAAAACAAAGCATCCGTCGTGGACTTATGGCTCATTTGCCGAACTTCGGCGTGTGTCAGTTTTGGAAATTAGAACTGCTTTCTAGACTCTTATTATTTTCTTGAAATTAGCCGCTTCAGTATCCTTCGCTCCAAAAATTTCTGGGATATCCCATAATAATCTTTCATACGTAAAGCGCCGTGACCATGGTGTGCGCGACTTGTAGCACTTGTTAGCGTGACTCAGACACGGCCGGGAACTGGCGAGAAAGGCCAGGCAGCAAAGTCCTTGAATTTGACCTGTACCAGTGTTTAGGTGAAAAGTTGCGCTAAGTAAAGATTCAAAGCCATTTTTACGGCAAACAAAAGCCAAGACAAATCGCAAGTGGGTTAAATTGGCAAGCAGCGTTCCGTGAGTGTGTATCGTGATTTCCACAGCAGATGATTACTTTGAGTTGTGACAGGATCGAGCCCGCCTCGAAGAAAAAACTGAAGACAAAGAACGCCTGATCGACAGGTTAGGAAGAAGAAAACTTCAGCTCAAATGTAAGTTTTGCTTTGTATTTCAGCGTCCCTTTGCTGATAAATTTTCCGTTTCATACGCTTTCTTTCGGCATGAGCAGCATGTTAGCTTAAGGCTTCCTCTTTCAGTGTTGTCAGAATAATCATTTCATGGAACGAGCAGTTTTTGTCACCAAAAAATAATTTCACGTAGAAACATTTAAACATTTAAGTCACTGACGTAGCCGATTTGCAAAAACGTTCTACCTCTATCTCTAGGCACTATTCATTGACTTGATTTGCGCATCGGTTCGTGCACTAGATTTCCTAAGTCGAGATTGTTTTCCTTGGCCTAACACTGCGCTAACACTAACGTTATCCTGACCTTAACTCTAACCTAATCCGAAGCGCTAACCCTCTTGAGCGCTACCCCTAACCCTAACAAGAATACAAACCCTAACCTTGTTCCGTAACCCTAACCTTCAACGTTAACCCTAGTTTCGAGCGGTAACCCTAACCCTAACTGTAATAAAACTGGGAACTCTTAACCCTTGGAGTTGAAGTCAGCATTTGAAAAAAACTTAAAAGAGAAACAACGCTAATAGTATTGTGTAACAAAGCAGATTGAAGACGCGGATTGTGACATGCAAGGGTCTTAGCATACTTTATTTCTGGATTATAACATAGATTGGACCCTGCGCGCGCTCTGATTGGTCAAAAACCTCTGTTTTATCAGAGTATAAAACATAGAAAAAGCGTGTTTTATTATTTTGCGCGCGTAAAATCTATATCATAAAGCAAATGAAGAAGCCTAAGCCGTGTATTACACTGTGATAAAACACTCCAGTCATTTGAGAACACTCGAGAAATGTAGGAAACACTCGCCTGCGGCTCGTGTTTTCTACATTTCCCTCGTGTTCTCAAATGCCTGTCGTGTTTTATCACAGTGTAATACACGGCTTAGGCTTCTTTATTTGTTAAATATGGAATAGAAACGAGGGGATATAAGTGCAAGGCAGTGAACAATAAACAAATTGGCAAGCGAAGTTTGGAGCTGTGTTGGCCATGTTAGATTTCAGTGAAAAATCTAGCGGACATTCTTGCACGTGGCCTTTCAACTGAGCTTACAAGTTGCGTGAAATGAACTTTTCACGGTTCTCTAAGTGAAATCAAAGTTCTCGGGCGGCGCGATAATGTGAAGTCAAAATTTCAACTTTCTGTAAATGACCTGAAATCAACATTGTCTAAAGCTAGCGCATTGCGTAAAATTAACATTTGCCTGTAATTTGAGTGAAATTAACGTCTTTGCGGTCGCACGTTAACGTGAAATCAAAATTATAACGGTTTTACCTCAAATCAGCATTTTTTCAAGGTTGCACGCTGCAAAAGGTCAATATTTTGCGGGATATTAAGTGAAGTTACCGTCTTTGCAGTCACGTGTTGGCGTGACAACAAATACAAGTTTTTGCATACGTAATATCTCGAAAACGAAGAGCAAACCAGCGAAAAAATATACACGGTGATGTTTTTCAACTGATATGAAGCCCACATGCAAAAATTCAGCTAATTTTGAGCACTTTGAAAATGGCCAAAAAATCTAGAGGACGTTCTTGCACGCGGCCTTTCAATTACCAATTAAATTATCAAATAGTCACGTCGTGTATCGGAATTGCACGTTCTTATTAGGTTACCACCGATGGTGTTAACAGTAAACCAGTTCCAAATACACAATTTGATATCGATTAATACAACCGAGAAACGTTTCAACTTGACCGACATCATATACTACATCGGTGAATGAGTCCCCTCAGAGACTGACTAAATTAATTTGCGGTTTCCGTAAGTGCCATAGTGTCTACAGCAATATTTGAGAAGTTTCTATTGTCGCGACATTACTAATTTTAATGCCGCTAACTCGGAAATGTTTCGGGTGAATACACTTTGTGAACTTCTTGTTCTCTTTCATAGGAGAGAAAATAAACAAGCGACTGAGGAGATCCATTCGTTTCCCTGTTTAAAGCTTAGCAAACACAAAATAGTTTGAAAACAGCACACTGCAATTTTGAACCGAGCTAAGGATGATTCCAAAAGGTACGCTGTCACAAAAGCGTTCTTTGCACTAAAAGGGGGAACTGATATTACCTGAAATGCTATCGTAGTCTAGTCATTCTAAAGTTAGACCTTGAACTAATTGCAACAGAAAGTCCGTTTGCGCCAAACAACTATTTAAGTGGCCCTAACCAACATATTAAAAGTCTACCAAAATCTACCCGGCGGAAAATCGTTAATTTACCGGAACATTTTCAACTAATTTGCATAATTTCAAAAGGGCTGCTTGTTGGTGTTTTTTGGAATGTTTAAAAAGCGCAGCTGAAAATCAACGTCATGAAATAAGTTATTTAGTTGCTCTAACCAACATAACAAAAATTCAGAAAAATCTATCCAAGAGAAACGCTCTCATTCGCTAAGAATTATTATGAATAATTTAAAAATGGCGGCTTGTCTGCTTTTTGAAACAATTTATTGGGAATTCGTTGTGAATTTAAAGTAAAAATAGAAACTTGGGTAAGCGTAAATGCAAAACATCCACAACACTAAAAAAGTTACTTAACTATTTTCTTTTTTTAAAAAAAGGCAAAGCCCTAGCGGCAAAAAAGTCATCTTATCACAATTGCACTAATAACATATTGTACTAGTAACTTGTACTATTTCTGTTCTTTAAAGTGGAACATCCTCCACATTTAACACAACTTCGTAAATAGTAATTTCCTCAAAAACATTTGCAACTGAAGATATTTAAATTAGTACTACTAATAACATTGTATTATTTCAGTTCTTTACAGTGGAACCTTCCTCCACACTTAACACAACATCGAAAATATTAATTTCACATTTGCACCTGAATTAAGACAACTAAATTGTTACTGCTACTTTACTAAATTGTATTGTTTCCGTTCTCTATAGTGGCACTTAAAAGTCTTCACATTCTACACAACTTCGGAAATAATAATCTCATTTACACATTTGCAACTGAAGATAGCTAGATTGGTACTACTAAAATCATTGTACTAATTCTGTTCTTCACAGAGGAACAACCAACAAGGCGTGGTAGGTACTATAAACCTTGTGCTAGTCCAGTTCATTTAGGGGATCACCTTCCACATTTAACAAAACATCAGAAAGGTTGGTGCTTGAGTTGGTACAGTTGACACCTCGGCACTCACTACACGCAAATGAACAAGGAATTCCAAATTTCCTACAGCTGCACCTCCGACTATCGCATCCTTGTTTACATGTGCATCTGATAACTTTCAAAAGATTGTCAGGAGCTGGAGGTTGATCAGTAGTGCGCGCATGAAGCCGGTCTTGAATTCTTAACCATCCCCAGTCTTCTGGATTTAAATTTTTACCTCTTCCCATCCACTGTTGCACTTGAAGATAGACTCGGGCACTGTGGTATCGCGCGGCTGCAGAGGTAGGGGGAAGGCTCTGGACTTGTACTGTGGTGTTGCTGGTGGCTACCTTCTCGCAAAAACGCCTATAGCGCAGCACATCTAAACCTTCGTTAGGTCGACCTCCATACAAACAGCACAAAGCTTTTTCACCAGCAGCAACAATTTCCTCCAAAGAAGATTGCCTGATGAAGACATAGGCGGCCTCCTTAAATGCAGAATCACTACTCAACTTGCGTAATGCGGCTCCTTTCCCAACACCATATAGCCTCGAGGTTGTATCAGAGCCAGAAACTGCATGCACGAAGGGCAATAAAAGGCACAGCTCAGGGCCCATTGCACTTTTTAGTCGATTAATGTGCCACACCTTGTGGTTCTTCTTTGATGTCTGCTTCTTTTCCGATTTGAAGACAAGAGGCTGTGATTTCACATCCGCATGTAGACAAAGTAGTACTAACAGATCAGTGTCCTCTCCAACAACCGTGGTTGCACTGTTTGCGGCCGACTCCACAGCTGTCTGCACAATTAGGAGGTCGGCATCGCTTTGAGTCCAACGTTTAGGAAGGGAGGGGAAAATGTGAAGGAAAGGGGAAGAAGGGGGAGAAAAATGAGAGAGGAGAGAAAAAACGAGGAGTAGTAGGGGCGGAAGAAAAGGTGAGAAAGAAAGAGGGAGTGAGGTGGAGCAGTAAGAGGAAAGAAGGAACGACATAAAGGCGGAAGGATGACAGTGGAAAAGGTAAAAAAGAAAGCTGGAAGGGAGGAAGAAGAGCGGCGGTGGAAGGCGCAAGATGGGAGGAAAGAGAGGAAAGGAAGGAACAGAAGGACAAAAATAATAAATAAAAGAGGGTGGGGGAAAAATAGGGGCGGAGGAACGGAGGAAGTAGAAAGAGGAGGGAGAAGCAGGGAGAGGGGACAAGGGCACAGAAAGAAAGGGGCAAAAGGAAGGAGAGAGGAAAGGACATGAGATCGAAATATAAAAGAAAGGAAAGGAGCGGAGGGGAAAAAAGAGAAGGGGAGTATGAGTCGCGCGGATGAAAGTGAAAGGGCGAAACGGGGGAAAAAGGTAAAGATGCGGAAGAGGCAAAGAGAGAGAAGGGGGAGGGTCATAGAACATGACAACGAGAAGTAAGGGGGAGGAGAAAAAAACAGAACCGAAGAGGCGGGGGAAGGAAAAAAAAGAGTAAAGGCGGAAAAAGGGTGCAGGAAATAATTGTAAGGGAGGAGTGGAAGGGGGGGTGAAACGGAGAGAACGGGGGAGATTCAAAAATGAAGCACGAAAGAGAAGGGAGAGGAGGAGAAATGTAGGAAGAGGGCGGAAAAAGAAGAAGGTAAGGGGAGGGAGTAGGCAAAAAGGGAAGGGAAAAGATGATGAGTGGGTAGTGAAAGGGGAAAGTATGAGGAAGTTGGTAGAAAAAAAATGGAGGGAAGTAAGTAGTTTACTCCAACTTCTTTCGCTCTATCCTCACTCATGTTTCATCAGGACAAACCTCTTTCCACAGCCTGTTATCGCCACAGTGGAAATGTTCGCATGTAGATCACAATCAAATGGATTTCGCTCTTGTAAGCTTACACTTGTATCGAGAAGAGTAACGCGCCATCTTCATCATAACCTCGCTTGTCTTAAGTTTTCGCTCAATCTATCTTAATGTAGTATGACCACTTGACAGCATAACACTGCCTCGTAAATTCCTAGCATAGGCGAGAACTAATGCTAGCGCATGCCTGGCATAAGACAATAAGCCATTGTGCGCGTTGCGACTACAGTCATAGTACCACGCACCGTAGCAGTCTCAAACCACACTGATGACTTACGCCTCCTCATAAGCGACTTATGTCAAATGACCAGCTCTGAAGATCACAGCCCTTGCCCATAAAAACGCATGGTCTACCGTAAACGAATATACTATGCGAAACCCTTTTTAAAAGAAGTCTAAGGACGTCAATGAATGTTTTGAGTTAAGCCTCAAGAATCTTGTAAGCCAATATATATAGTATACAGATTGGCGCTATGATTATGCCCCGGCTAGAAGCATAAAAAGGAAGCATGTCTCTGAGAGACGCCCAGGTGCAGTTCCCAATTCTCCCTTACGTTCGAGCTTCGATAAACTGACGGAGAAGAGCCACCATGATCCATATATTGCACCCAAAGACAATCGCGTGGGATGCGTTCGCTAGTTACCTTCTTTTTTTATCATCCACTCTTTCTTTGGCTGTGTCTAGCAGGACTGTACTGAATAGATTCGGCCTATTCCGATATCGCAGCCATTACATTTCAACAATCCCCCGACTGCCCTGTGAATTAAGATCGGAACTTCCTTCTGTATTACAACACTGTCGGGCGCTGGAACGTTTGACTGGGGTCCTTTGCATTTCACTGGACCTCAGTTTCTTCAACATTAGGACATCACTCTCATTACAACTTTTTCGCCGCCGTACTGCGAAACTGTTTGTCTTGGTTTCCCGCGTGTCACGGACTCTCCTGCGATCGTGTCTTCACATATCGAACATCACGCTCAACCACAAATCTGTCGGGCACTGGAACTGTTTAGCCTTGGGTCGCCTGAGTTCCCTGGCTCTGTGTCTTCAACAATTGAGAACCATCGTCGCTCAACAACAACGCTGTCGGGCAACTCGAACGGTTTGACTTAGCGTCCCCGCGAGTTCACTGGCTCTGTGTCTGCCCAACATTTAAGAACATAGCGCTCAACAAAACGCGGTCGAGTACTGCGAACTGTTTCGCTTCGATATTTCACAAGCTCTCCCTCTTCATAATATCTTGGCAAAACACGCTTTAGAGTAGACTTTGAATTGAAGGAATCGGCGTCGTGAGCAATTGCATTAGGAGCATTTTCCACTAGTAAATAACGTCTCTGAATGCACCCTATTGGAACAGCTTTGCCGTTGACATGAGCTTAATAGTGCGTGTACCACCTGTATTTGAAGCATACACACACTCTAAAAGTTCTTCAATCACAGAGAACCAGACATAATGCTGCCTTGCAACCAAGAAAACTATTTCTGAGTTGAACCTCCAAGACGAATTAGGATTATAAGAGCGCAGTCTCACTGTATCTGGTGGTTCACCTCTCTACGATAAGCTGCGCTTTACCACACAAGGTGCAGTCGAACATGCTAATAATAGGCGATGGTATGTTTGTCTTTTTACATTGTGCTTCTACAAATTTAAGCGTTGGAAATATACACAGCTTCATGTTTGTTGGATCCATAGTCAATCATGGGAAGAACGTACAGAAGATTTTCCGGGATGGCTTCCTTGCTTATACGTCTGCAGCTAATCAGAACCAATTGGCTTGGAGGGATCGGATTGGCCAAACTTAATGCACCAGAAAGTCTAACTTCCAAGATTTTATGACGTTCAGAAAGACTCATGGCACGTTTCTCATAAACCCAAAGGCACTTTGAAATCATTAGCCGTCTTGTAATAGTCAATACAATCTTTCCAATATTTGGCTATCTCTGCAGCTAATGTGTGGAACACCTCGGTATAGGATGAATCCTAGTGATGCGTGGCCGGCAGTAACAGCAGCTATGATCCCCATACCATGAAAAGTGTTCTGTCCGTCCAACGTACAGACGTTGTGGTCTACCTTAATATCTGCTACATATTGTACAAAGTGCACCAGGGCTAAACCAGGAATATCCTGTGCCTTTTGTTTGCGCCGCACTCATTTCAAATTCTTAACTTCAAGTGTAAGGAAGAGCAAAACCCTATGAATCATTCAAGAATCAATAAAAATTTGGATCCATAATGGTGGTCGCATTTGGACTAGCCAGGCCGATTTGAAGAGGAGCTATCAGGACCCTGGGCCGATGCGCGCTCTGAATAATGAGCTTGCCTATAGATATGCAATCTTTTCGCTCTGCATTCTTTTCGTTAAATATTGTTCTCAGAAACAAATACCAATACGTTTAGCGTAGAAAAGGAGAGGCAGTTTCATCGAAAGGACCGAAAATCTCCCCAGTAATGGATAAAAAGTTTTGGAGATGTACCTTCCTTTTGATGTCGTTTGTATGAGATCAGCAGCTGCCTTAATCACCTCTGATTTAGTCGGCTTCAGCGGTCAGCATAAACTCTAGAGCGTTCATAAAAATTTGCAAGGATGTCGAAAAGCTGTACTCATAAATGTTACGACATCAGGCCTCTACCAATTGATACTAGCTAATAAACGATGTTTTCTCAAAATGCTCTTTAAGTTTTTCTTCACCGTATCACCGTGCGCTGATAAGCGTTCTTGGTCGTTGAATATATGCCATTACTTCATTCATTAAGATCGTTACCAAGTTATCTAGAGCTCGTCATCGTTTTCCT
>JAHPZR010012276.1:7500-34394 GCA_019787425.1 Platygyra sinensis | reverse complement strand
TTCCATCGCCTTTTGAAAATTCGTTATTCAAAAGCGTTTGAAATCTGAGGATTAGAAAGGAGGACGCTGTTGTTTATAGGGAGCAGCTGCTTGGGAGATGATAAATGATAGTTTCTATTTTTTCAGAAAGTACCAGATTGACGGCAGATCTTGGTAGAGGCAGTCTTAAACAAATGTTAGTCAACTTGGTGGAAATTCAGTGGCTTACCAAGCGAGTAGGGCGATATATTTTTCCGTTAACTAAATATATTTACAGCTTTTGTAATCTTGGGGAAAATTTCTTCTATCGGTTTTAGTATAATTCTGTAGTTAGGCAATTTGGCCGAGTTAAAATAACTATGCATCAGTTATTAAAGATTTCAGTTTCTGAAAGCACCCTTGCGTTTTTAGGATATTGCTTCAGGCTATGCGCGAATTTTAAAGTGTTATTTCCCGATATGATTAGAAGGCAAAATTGAAAGCAGTAAGGCAGGATCGTTTTTTCTTTGAAAAGAATATCAATTCTTAGTGAAGATATGCATCGTACGACCATGCTAGTGAAGTGCTCAGTGAAGATATGGTTTTTTTTGTTAAATTTGTCTTTTGTTTTTTTTTTTTTTTGTTCGGGGTGGGGGGCTGTGGTTTGCGAGCGACGACGACTCCTCGGGGGGGGGGGTACTCCCCATATAATGGCCTATCGGGAGACTCCGGCCTAAAGGGTACCTTTTCAGGCTTCAGGTTATGATGGAAAGGGTTAGGATTTCACAAGTTGAGGTTTATAAAGGGTTAGGAAATCGGTCATTTGGTATTTAAAAGGGGGCTTTAATTATACTATTTCGGGGAACTTAGTAACGCCACGATATGGTCTGTAATTCACTTATTATTAAGCACTACACGAAAATGAGAACAGAGAACTTTCTAAAAAGTAGGTATGAAAGGGTCCGCTTTTCAATAAAATGGTATCATAAAAGGTGTTACCTTTTATGGCCAAAATGGTTATGATGAAAGGGTTAGGGGTCGACCTCGGGCGGAGCTCTGCAGAGGGGGATTAATAATTTTGTTATATTCCGCCCCGCCCGCCGCCCGGGGACTCGACTAGTTTTCTACCAGCTGAGCGTGCATCTAATTTAGACCGTAAAAAAAGTAAACATATATTCATATTAGCTTGCCTCAAAGTAATTCCTGATTGCCAGTCCGATTACCAGTCGAATCATACTGAATGAAACGACAAAAGGCTCTTATGATGAATTTTTGGCTTGTCGCAGTTGATTATAAAAAAAAAAAAAAAAAAAAACAAAAGAAAAGAACATAAAAAAAGAAAAACCAAAAAAAGAATAAAAAATAAAAAAAAAAAAAAAAAACGTAAAGATCTTAAACTTGAGGTCTTATATAAACCGAATTTCGGCTTCCAAAGTGCCCGCTATAAATGAAGCAAATTCGTACTTGAAAGATCGACTTTCGAGGGCGGCGCCATTTTGTGTAAACTGTCTTGGCAGCCACGGCCATGTTTATGTGCGTAATTCTGTCCAGAGCCGGCGATAATTGCGGCAATGAGAATCAACCTGGGCAAACTAACTTAGGGCATCTCTTCACAAATGTCAGGCAAATCTATTTTTTTCGGCAACATTTCCAACTTAGCGTATCACTTCAATGGCGCTATCACTTCCGAGTTTGGCTCATGTTTGTGGCTTGTTCAACATAATATAGGCTCGAAGTAAGGCCTATAACCTATTGGCTGCTAGAGTGGTAGTTAAAAGGCTCTTTGTTGTCTCGGAAGCCGATCTCTCGGACGGATTACGTGCAGGCGAAAATCGTAACGCATGCTGCGCTGAGTATCTGTTTACAAATACTGGCAGGGCCGTAGCCAGAAAAAATTTTGACTGAGGCATAATGTCTATGATAACTTATGACTGAGGTTCAAAGTCAGTCGCCGATGTTGGTCTCTTCACACGAAAAAGGTATTAGGTGAGCATGATAACAACAAAAGCCAAAGACATGACCGAGCGCAAGTGCATCAGGTTGGCGCTGTTACTAGCTAGCGGCGCTGATATCAGCTTAACGATGTTTCGAATTTTGCGCTAAACTTGGGGCATCTTTATTCTCACAAGAAAAATCTGCACTTAGGGGCTGAAACTTCGTGAGTGGTTAAACTTATTCAAGGTTTTTATTAGTCGGTTGACCAAAAAAGTATACGTTTCTTGGAGTGACCACGGCTTTACCTATCCTTGTTTGTGGATGGTTTATTATATCCCATTTGGTTACTTGTCTTACTTAGCGAACTATTATTTTCAGGACTCTTGGGCTTCATTAAAAATACTGGCAATAATAACTTGACTGGGGGAGCTTCTTTTAAATGAATGATTTGTGCCACGTAGCACTATGGTGTAACAGAGATTATTAACTTCTAGTGTAAATTAAAGTGCTATGTGGTTCGATGTCCATACCGAGTCAAAATATTTTTTCTGTGTTACTTCGTGTTGGTTCGTCCTGATTCTCTTTACTAGGGCTAACGCTCATTGGGTCTTTTCATGGTTTTGCACATAGCCTTTATATTCGGCTTGCAGAGTTATTCTTCTGTCCACTATTTGAGCTTCTTAAGTCCAACTGGAGGAGTCATGGTGTTAGGTAGAACGTATGATGACGACGATCATGAGTAGGTTAACTAAGATTCAGAATCTTTGAGCAGGCTAGTACCGTACTTAACTCGTTATCTCGACTTCTAAGAGTTTGAGAGGACTACGGGAAATAATTTTAGTTGGAGATTGAACGAGGTTGATTGGTACTACATTTACCTGAAATTCCTGCATCGATTCGACCTTATTGCGATGTTGGTGCAAATTAAACGAGCTTCTCTTTTGCGTCATGGCATTTTAGCCATGCAGCAACATATTTGCAAGATGGATCTATAACACTATTGGCAAGCGTCTGGGCTAGTGGGGATGGGTGCATTTCGGCATATGAAACATTGGCGCAGAATGCGCTATTGGTTCTCGTGACATTTTACTTGGCAGTTTCTGGTGCTGTCTGTATTCAATTATTATTCAAATAAACGCTAAGGAGGCGAGTCTGCATTGGTTAATGATAGCCCGTGCTTATTCCCGTAGGATATGTCGCTCGCTCATTAACTTGAAGAGGTAGTAAAAAAAAAAAAAAAAAAAAAAAGAAAAAAAAAAAAAAAAAACAACAGATCCTTGAAGCAATGAACTTTTTTGTATTGGTTTCGCGATTGTTTAGGCGATTCGCACCTCTCACCGGCTTATAACCGAGATAAAAAATCGACGTGAAACAAGAACTGGTTAAGAAAAAATTGTTATTAATCCGAATTAAGAGCTAGAAATCGCGTGCCCTAAAATATCGCTGGCATCGTGACGCATAAACAATCGGGCTTGTGTCTAAATCCTTATTTAAAAGTTTGGCTAATGTGTTTGGAAAGAGTCTGCTTTGTGCACCGGTACGCAACTGACTTAAGAAAGAACGCTGATACAATGGGTTTATTTCTTTCCAGTAGACGCGTTCGGATCTGGGTTTCTGAAAATGTTCATTTGTATGCGTTGGAAATTCTTCGTGGTCAATTTACTCTCCCCAACTCTCTCTTTTCGCCATATTGATGATGCTTTGGCCCGTTGATCGACGGCCGATCTAATCGAAATTGAAAAACTTGTGACACTATCGACGGGGGGGGAAAATTATTCATTGTTAGAGCGATGAACCCTTACAAACTAGCAGAAATGCAGTGGCGCAGTAATCAAGGGGTTCTGGGATAGGTCTAGTTCGATTTTGATTTAAACCGCGGTAAAGGAGACTCAATGCAGGCTGTGCTAAGGAAAAAAGGGGGGGGGGATTTTGTTTTTTTTGACCCTAAAAAAACGCATTAAAACATAATAAATATATTTTTATATTTCTTCACGTGAAACCCTAACGAGGGCATCACGGCTAGCATATGTGATCCATATGATGGCCTATTTCGCGCAGAAGAACACGCTCTAATGAGACACATAAATCCGATTATTACACCGGGCTCAAAGGAGAGAGCGACTAAGCTATTCCCACTCCTTCTATATTGCAGAATCCCTCCTTCGCGTCCGCGTGGCGAAGTCTAGCTCTCTTTATTTGTTTTCTTGAAATTTGGATGCACTGTTGCTTTCTAAAAATTCATACAGTTAACTTGCTTTGACGTACACATTTACCATATGTCTATAACGAATACAATTAGGGTTGGAATAATGAGCTTTGCAATATATCTAAGAAGTCACGGATTTTTGAAAAATTAAGTTGCTTCAACTACTGAGGCGTGTCTAGATGTTTCACTTGGTATAATAGCATTGTCGATTCCGGATGCGTGACGCTGGTCAGGTAATAAACTATAAACGGCGGGGCGGATGTTAATTTTTGTGTATCAATTTGTAACGAACCTCAATGTCAAATGCTTGTATGCTGGTCGTAGTCTTATCTAGGATGTTAGCCTCGTAACTCATAATTCTATTATGCCTGAGAGTGACTGCTCAGTTATTACCGATTAACGAAGAGAGAGCAAATACTTGAAGTAGTGTCATTAATATTAGATGAAAATAAAAGTGTACTTGGCTGTAAGGTGATATCTAGGCTTTCTCGGCGTCTTCCATATTTTGTAGTCTGGCTGATGATGCTCAACATAGAAGCTCGTTTTTAAAAATCTTGTCTGTCTTACTTTAATATATATGAGACACGAGCGATATTATTCTTTATGTAATTCTGATATTGATGTTGAGCATGTTCACTGGAGAGGCAGAAATTTGGAGGCCTTTTGTTTTTGAACTTGACCGCACGTCGACATGGTCTTAACCCTTATATTTTTTTGATTTTTATTGAGTGATCAAGAGTCTTATTCTGATTCAATATACCGACTAATTAAATCATTAACAGAAAGGTGTAGGAGGAATTAAAAAATACATCAACTAAGTAAGCAATTGTTTAATTCATCGTCCGTTGATGGCTAACATCAAATTCATCAGTTATCTGACATTGAAAAGAAATGTTGGCTGTCATTAATGTTTTTTTATTTTTGTTAACGAAGATCAACTTTTTAAAACTTGAGGCTTTAAAGAGTTAAATCCCATCCACTAACATTTATATTTTGTGCTCTCGTGACGCCTAGTCTTTTAATAATACACGGCGGCGCTATCTGAGGAAATCAAATGATCTTTAGTAGCTTTCAAGAGCTGTCAGTGCATCGCACAAAAAAATATTACGCTATAAATACTGCGGATTTCAATCTGATTTGCGTAGAGACTTCCGTCAATCTCTTGACAGAAGGGATATCATTGATGGCAACTATAAAGCTAAATGAACAGAAGGGCTGCAATCGCTGCTCATTACCAAGGTTAGGTTTATGACTGCGGCATTGAATTCGGCTTTAAGTAAGTTAGGGGGCCTAATTGCGTTAAATTGTCTGCGTCATTTTCATCGTTGTGCCCTTTCGTTACTATCTCTGTAAGGCTTACATAAGCGTCACTGAACTAAATGAAGTATCGTTCCTTTAAACGCTTCCTGTGGCTAGGGCTAAAGCGATTAAATAATTCGCTTTGAGTCAAGATCAGTAGTATTCTATTTGATGTTAAGTACACAAAGAAACTTTCTATAAACATAAAATCGGTACGATAATCCGTACTTGTCAGAAGTCGTGCTTACGACACACAGTGTTGTTACAAGTCGATATGACATGACTTATGATATTTTTTGTTAGAATGTTACACTACTGTTAGATAGAGGGTCGAAAGTCACAAACTTCGGTGAGTTCAAACTAAGAGTTCACAGTTCAACGAGAGAGTGAGTAAAGTAGCAGTGTCTCTGTTTAGTTAAAATAGCCGTTCGTCTGTACATAGGCATATAGATAATTCGCTAATATAAAAATGGAGGGGGGTGTTTGGGAAACGCAAAAGGGCACGGATAAAAATCTCTGAAACACTGTATTCTACAGCGTGATTATGTTGGGGATGGTTGCGACGTTATCGCGAATATAGGACGAAATGACCTAAGTTATTACATCCTTCTATTTCTCCAACTTGAAATGCTTTAGGCTAGTGGGCGGCATGAAATGGCTGATAGTGGCTTCATTTTAACGGTCGGCCGATAGCACTTAAGCTCTAGCAGACTTCAAATATGTCATTAAGCCAACTTAACAGTATAAAAAAAAAAAAAAAAAAAAAAACACTAGTTACTCATCCACTCGTTGCGCTGCATTTCTTAAAATATTGTTTATGCCACTCGTAACTGAAAATCTTAGGGTCATCTGTCAGCCGGCGTGTAGATTTCAAAAAACTGTATTTTTCAGTAAATGAAATACTATTTGGATTTCATCAACACAATGGGTCGTTATAGACTTGACAGACATGAGAGGCTGAAATAATGGAGCGGGGGGGGGAGGGAATGGTGGAATACGGATAAAGTGGCTATCACTAATTCTGAACCTTATTCAGGCTAGTGCATTCGCCCCTAGGAGAGTAAGGCTGACACAAATCTAACTTAGCTGTAAACACATATCTAGAGCTATTTGCTAGGCTCAGACATGGTCAGCTGGACTAAGGCCAAGCTATTTACTCCATGAGTCGATTCAATGGTTTAGGAAAAACATGATGAATGTTTGTCTTCCTCTGGAAAGTGATTCGCTTAGACAGAAAACAGGTTGATATTACTTTTTGTGATGTGTCTGGTCGAAGGTACTGATCTTTGTAATATTGACTGAGTGCTTCCAGTCCAGTTAGATATAAGCGAATTTTTATTGAAGTAAGACTTTTAGGCAGGTCGGACGGCTACGTGCCTGCAGTTGCCAACATTTTTACCGACGAAACGATTGCATTGCAGGTTGAATTTGTGAAAAGATTTGGCTGTTGGGGGGAATACAGCTCTTAGGTAAGTTTCATCAGTGGTAGCAACATATGGTATTTATTGATAAACATGTTTATATGGAGGTGGCTGCTATGCAAATGTAGTTTTGTGTTTGATAAAATTTAAAACCTTATTTCTAAAAGAAAAGCGAGTCGAGCATTCGCTAATAGGGGGTAAAATATTTTTAACAAGCGCGGGCTTATAAGTGAAGAAAAACATGAAGTTTGGCTCTTAAATTAAACTGCGGGCACTCTTCGATTTTCCTGTCTGCGAAAAGGAAAAGGCGCATATCGAGTGATTTTAATACGAAATATGAATGGAATGTCTATTTAGTAGTCTCTAACTAGTTGTGGCTAAAAGCTTTGTCTCGTCGGCAGACATATATGGACTCGCTGAAGTTTTCAATAAATCATGTTTTAAAATTAATGCGCATATTCTAAGAACTCAGTCTTAGTATACTTGCTACGGTTTAAATAGAATTTTTTATTAATGGCCGATAAATAGTCTTGGTATGCTGGTATGTTTTGAGGCACTCGAAAATTCTGCGCAAAAAATTCAAATGTATATATCCTTCGAATCATTTTGGAGACTGGTGCAAAACCATAAGTTAGCATAAACTCACTCACAGTAGCTTAGATTTTCTGAAAGTCGAATTCAAAAAAAGTATATTAGATGCCAAGGATGCTTAGGGCGTTGAAAGTAGAAGGGGGGAGGGGGTGCTTCCTGGACTATTTATCTCATGCGAAAAATAGTATTGCTTCTTCAGCTCGTTCAGCTAGAAATTATTTTTTTCGGCCTTAACGGAAAGCATATCAGCTAACGGTCAATTGTGATAGCCTCCAATGGCCCTTAAGAGATGAGATTCAATCCGAATCGTTTTAATCGCAAAGCACCTTCAGAAAAACTCGGCTTGTATTTTTTTCAGCTCAGAGAAAGATAAAAACGTTCCATAGGCATCAGGTGACAGAAATTAATAAGTAAGGCGGGAAGGCAAGTGACACTAGGGCAATGGTCGGAAGATTGGTTAGGTCTATATCGCTTAGAAATCTTGAGCAGTTTTGGACAGTTATACTGTGGATCTTCCTGTTTAAGCGAAGTAATGTTCAAACGATTTGCTGGAATTTAAAAATGACCTAGGTCTTTATCCGCTGTGGGGGGGTTCGTGTTTAATTGTCTGGACGAAATAGTTTGGGCTGTTAACGCTAGACTAGGTTAGGCTTAAAATATTAGGCTGAAAATCCGCTGCTATTCTTTGCGGCGAGGAGTTAGGTAACATAGAATAATTCAGTATCTATGTCTCTGGTATTTAATGAAAAGGCAATGTTAATTTTCAGGCAAAAAAAAAAACGAAAGAATGCCAAAATAACGGCCGTTGATTCAAGAAGTGAGCCAGTATTATGTTTTCGGCAGTGTTCCGCATGGTTGTGTGTGCTGTTTACTGATACTACTGTTGCTGTGATTTTCTGGGGGGCCTTACATGATCCATACTCCGCTGACTAGATAACACGACGTGAAGTTCACGAAAAAAAGGAGAAGCCTCATGTGGGGACATGTAAATTTGATATAAATATGAAAAAGGGACTTAAAAACTTAGGGCTAGGTTGAAACCTTAATCCCCCTTTTTTCAGCTGAAATATACGGAAGTGAATGATAAAACGAAACATGAGCAAAGACTGGGCTAGATTGCGATTTTTGACTAGGACGTTATTTGGCGTACTCCTCTTGTGCAACCTGTGTAGGGCCGGTATGTAATTTCTTGGCTACCAAATCGGGCTTGTAGTTGTTCTGTTGAAATGTTTCATAAATTTAATTCTAGCGGTTTCAATATGGATGGCAAGCGAGGCTGATGAATGCTAGACGTGGAGAGAAACCGGACCGGTATATGTTCGAATTGCATAACTGGAAGCGTAATTTATATGGCGTTGTAGGTCAACTTTTGCTACGTAGCTCGCTAAATTATATCTTCAGAAGCTTTGAATTACGCCTAAACACAATTCCTGAATAAAGACAACACTTATTTTCACTAGCGGAGTAGGAGAAAATTTCACTGTTGTCGGACACGAAGATGACCGCTGGCGGTCAGCGAAAAAAAAAAAAAAGCCCGCATTGCTATGAGGGCTAAAGAAAATCGTGACGGGCGCTTTCGGACTAATAAAGGAGTTTTAAGTTAACGGCATGGCGGATGTACTGCCGTAAAACGAAAGTCGATCGACTGAAATTAAGATTTATATTTTACCTACTATTCGGTCAATTTCAGAACTACGGCTATCTCGAAAGCAAGAAGTGTTCGACGTAGACGTTCAATTCGCTAAAACGAAATTTAAAAGGTTGCACAGCGTTCATGTTTCATGTTCTCCAGCAGGTACAGGAGAATTTGGCCACGTCACGTTGTTTTTTTGCATAGGACTGGCAATGAAACAAGCCTTGCTAGTTGGCTACTTGCCTCATTAGACCTTGTTCGTTTAAGCGACATTTTTATTTCGCGGTTATTGAATTTTTCGTGCCATTGGTGGATGATGGGTCACTGGTGTTGGCTTCAGAGTTCAAGGCAACACGGAGCAGCTCACTCTGGCTCTTCCATTTAGAAATGGATGCGGCATTGCGCAGAAAGTCAAGGAGGAATAATACTACTTGTCTTTAGTGAGAATTCTGCGTACTGTGAAATAAATGCGCAATATTATTGGTTCGCATTATTTTTTATAGCGGGTTGCACACGCTTTAACACATGTCATCACGGACTGAGATTGTCATTGACAATTTGGCAGTTGTGTAGGTGTAACACGCTCACGTCGTTTTGCTCAGATAGATTTCAAGACACCACCCCATTAATGTCCCTTGGTTGGGTAAGTCTTGTCTTAGGAATATTAATTATTCATTTGCATGTAAATTTGGGGAAGGACGAAGATTGTCGGGGCATTTCGTAAAGTGACGGCCGACAGCCTCTACACCTCGTAATTAAACACAGCGGGGTGTTTGCTGTTCGAGGAACTAGCGCGCTGATAAGTTGGCCAATCCGCGGAAATTTGATATTACTAAAAACAAATATGCTAGATTTTAGGAGAACATGCCAAATTTCCAAAGGGCAAGCTAGTAGAGCCATATAGTTCACGCGGAGCATAAACACTGCGTTACGCAAGAACAATTGGCGCCAGGGGCGCGTGCAGGTGACAAAACAAGAAGGGTGAATTATTTTCAACTTTTGTAGATCGTAAAGGCCGGGGGACAGGGCAAAATGCAAAATTTTAAAAAAAGAAAACCGATAGAAAAAAACCCAGCTCAATACAATTTCCGATTGGTTATTTGTCTAGTAAGTCCCGCGTGTTTAGCAGGAACTGAGTTCTACGATACTATATAATCTGGGTATGTTTCGTCGGATCAGAGGGCACGCTAGGGCTGATAGTATCTCGCATCCGTGGATGAACACTTAGTATCGCGTCCACGTGATGGGCAAATTTAAAGCGCTACATAATAGATCGAAAGAACATTTCAGCGATAAAGAAGGGGCCTAATGCCGTGTATTAGCCCTGTTGCATGAAAATAAGGGACGGTAATTTGAGCGAGAGCAGTGTAGGTTATATACTTAGCGAACGGGCGTGGTCAATGTATTTTTCTAGGCATTTCTCGAGTATTCTTAAAATGTCTCATAAGTGTTTTATCAAAGTGTAATATCATGGCTTAGCGCTTCTTCGTTTAATTTGGTCTTGCTGTAGCGATATAGATTTTAGCATGGGCGCGAAATACAATAAAGTGGCAGCGTGGCTGTTTTCTATGCTTTTTTGTTGACGCCTGATACAAACATGCATGGTTTTTGACGCAGCTTCAGATGTAACACGCGTGAGGGTTCTATGCTATTTAAGGCAAATTGTACGTCAGTTTTCCATGGGGCTATCTGTCGCTGGTTCGTTGGATCAATGTTACGGTGGTCGTCCATACCATTGTCAAAGTGTAGCTGTGTGTTTTAATCGCACTGAAGGCGATATCAAAAAAAAAAACGAAAAACACCCGCCCCCGCTCTTATAATTTCATGTGTCGGGGCCGCTTTTGAAGGGGATTATAAATTATGGCCTATGATGGAGGCGCGCGAGGATTTCTGGCAGTTAATCGTAAAAAATCATAATGGCTGATTAGTGTAGGCGAGTAGTTTCAGTCAATCATATTGCAGCATTGTGCATTAGCATATAAGACGAATCCTACTAATCAGTTTTAGAAAATCTGCTAGCGTTCTATCACGAATGCCGTTCTCTGATTGGCTATGCTACTCACTTTTCTATTAGACAATTACATTATTCATTTTTGATTTCTTTAGCGCCCCAGTCAACTATTACGCATTGAAATCGAGAGCGAATAATCTAATTGTTTCAGTATAAATCTAGCCTCGGAGCAGCGTCGTCGAGAGGTTTAGCGCGCGCTGGATTTGAAATCTGGAGGTCCCTGGTTCAAATCCTCCATCCTACTACTATCTGGATTTGTTCTCGGTTGTCCCGAGTTCAGCTCCTCAACTGCGTTGTGTAAATAACCAGCTGGTCAGCCTCCGACCAGTTGGGATTCTTAATAGTTTATGTCCCCAATTAGCACAACAGTGCTAAATACATTAGACACTTACATAAAGTTATTACTAGTATGTACTTAATTTTTAATTGAGAAGAGTTTAATAAAGTTCACTATTACTATTTTTATTATTATTATTATTATTATTATTATTATATTATTATTATTATTATTATTATTATTATTATTATTATTATTATTATTATTATTATTATTATTACTATTATTTTAGAATAATACAGATTATGTCGGATACACATCCAGACACCTCTTTCAACGCATCGCCGGAACATAAACAATCTGCTATTGGTAAACACTTGAAACAAGAACACAGGCTGCAAGCAACTAATCTACAAGACCAGTTTATAGTCCTAAAGAAATGTCGCACAAAGTTTGACTGTCTAATCTACGAGATGCTGTTCATCAGGAAAATAAAACCAAAACTTAATACGCAATCGGATTCTGTTCGTGCCAAACTTTTTACATAACAATTGAAGACTTAAATACCCTTTTCAATACCCTACATATTTTACACTTCTTCAATTACTATATATACAATCAATTCTATCATGTAATTCGAACTCGATAATGATCACACGGAGTCATCGAAACGTCGTTCTATTTTTATATCGCTTCTTTTTATTCTAAAGTGCTTTACGAAACCTTTTATCATCAGAAATTATTATTATTATTATTATTATTATTATTATTACTATTATTATTATTATTATTATTATTATTATTATTCATTATTATTATTACCAGTCGTTTAAAACGCCAAAAAATGGCTGTCATTTTGGTAACAAGGGGTGCGTTTCTTGAAGAAGATCCAAAATAGGATTCTTAAATCTGAAAGAATCCGCTAAATACAGATTTTTGCGTGTCTTTACCAAGCAGATCAATCCAAGATTTCTCGGATCATGGTGAGTTAAAGAAACCGAATTCATTTTTTCTTTTGACGCACCATGACCCAACAGATCTTGGATTGATCTCTTTAGGGAAGAAACGTGAACTCCGTTTTCGGATACTTTCGGATTTAAGAATCCGATCTTGGACTTTCTTAAAGAAACGCACCCAAGGACTCACTGCTACGCTACTCACTATCTATCACAGATTATAGTTCACCACTAAAATTTATCAGATTCTTATTGGTTTAAATTGAACACGTGACGCGATGGTGTTCATCCGCGGAGGAAAATATTTGAATGGATAGTAGACTAGTCGTCCGTGAAAATTTTTCTCTAAACAAGCGGTCTTATAGAAAATAAACATTGAAATTTTATCGAGTGGGTTTTTGTCGGTTTTCTTTTCACATTTTGCATTTTGCTGTCACGGCTTTCATCTCAAAAAAGATTTGAACTAGCGCGAGAAAGAAAATTTAGTGGTGAACAATAAAAACAATAGTGTGTTTATGTCTCAGAACTATTGGTATGATAGTTGCCCCTCGGAAATTTGATGTTCTTTTTAGTCCATTCGGCTTCGCCTCATGGGCTATTGACCCGTGGCCCTTGAGGCGAGGGCGAAGGGTCTAATTGTTTTAGTATCATCCAACAGCAAATGCAAGTTGAAGAAATATTCCTTTGGGAATAAAACAAAAGAAAAACCGGCGAATTTCGCTACTCCAGGACTATTACTTATAGTCCTCTAGTATCGTAGCCAATTAAATGCGGGATTTGCATTAGCCCAGTAGTTGAGTGATCATAACAAAATATATCCAGTTTTGCAAAACAAAAGTTGTTGTTTTTTTTTCCATGGAAAAAAATTTGGAGAGTGTAAAAGCAGGGGACGGAACGCCCCTCTTATTTTAGATATCTCCTTTTTTTAATTATAAACAACAACTGAGGGTTTTTTATTCTGAAGATGTTCAAGTCTTGCGGGTCTGAAAGAAGATTGCGCTTTCGGCCTCCTTTTTTCTAAATTTTGTTGATCTGTCCCTGTGGCATAGCTTTGGGCTCATACGCAGGAAACATATTACACTTTTCACAGGTATGATTGATTTCGTAGCCCGTATATTATCATTTCAAAGTACCGAAGGACGGCGCCTGAACTTTATACTCGCCTGATGGTTATCTATTGAGAAACTGAATCAAGAGGGTTGAATTAGTGGTTTGCAGTAACATGATCTTTATTTGCGCAGCTGTTTGCTTGATTTCAAGGCCAATTTAATTAGAACACGCTGCGTAATAAATAGCCAGGCAAATGTCCTCGCCAGAGAGTTTCTCTTGACGCGTGTTTTGGAGAACGAAAATTTGGAAGATCGTATGCGTTCGCTATGTTGATGCAAGGCGTTTGTACACCAACATGGAGACCGAAACACACACTTCACGGAAAGACCTAAAATATGATCCAATAGACCTTTCCCGCATTTCACTTCAGTGTGTACGAATAATAGCACCAGAGCGAGGTTGGGGTGGACATTTTCATACATTTACTGTATTTTTGTCCACCCCAACCTCGACTCAGTGCCATTGTTTGTTGGATTGCGGGAAAAGGTCCATTTCACATTTAAGATTAAGCAAAGCCCACACAAAGTAGAATTTAACTAAGCCATAATGTTGATTTTTTTTGTTCAAAAGTTTTATTTAGCTTGGATAATAAGTGTGGCTTCCCTAGCTTTACCACTAGAGTCACAAGAGGGAATTGAAAGAGTTTCAAAATTGAGATGAGCTGCATGTCAGGGAAATAAAGAAAGTGTTCGGAAACTGGTGGTATGTTTGGATCTATAGAGTTGTATCTTTCGACGGTTCTGTGATGTTTGTTAAATTCGTCCTTCAAACGTATCTTAGTTTTTCCTTCTTGTTGCAAATTACGATGGTCGTATTTTATCATGTAGACTGATGAAATTTTTTAGTGGTCATTTTATTACCGTACCCAAATTCACAATTAGCCAATCAGAAAACATGTCTACTGTCCTTATGTCCATCGATACCAAGTCACTGACTTGATTTGGTTAAGATCATGGTCACTTCCAAAATAATTGATTCAGTCAAATTGAAAAGAGGTTTTGAAAATGGAGCAATAAGCTCGCAACTAAACACCGGCAGTTTACCAGGTGTCCGCTGAACTAAAATTCCTTCGCGTACCACGTGCACATAACCGTAACAAGAAAGATATCCCCACAGTTTTTGGGCGAATTTGAGTATGGTCGTCAGGTTATTTTGAGTTTAGGCCGAGTTACCCTGACCGAGGTGACTTTTGGCTTGTTCCTTTGCAAAATTCAACCAACCATTTATATTAGGATCTCGAACTCGTCTCGGTTGGCGAAACAACCTGAGTGGGCGAGTTGTTTCACCTCGGCAGGCAGGGTCACCCTGGCAGGCGGAACAATTTTTTCATATGAACGCTTTGGCTCGTCAGCAGAGACAACTCTCTGCGTGGTGCGTGTCACGTAATGCCTTATTCGTATCAAAGAAGTGAAAATTAACTCAGCACAACCCACTGTGATCGGGTGACCGAGGGAAACTCAAAGACAGAGGGATATTTGCATATTTGATCATTCAATAAGGGTTATGAATAATCATTCAGGGTCAGCTTTGATTCGGCCTACAAGAACCACGTCTCACACATAAACGCTCGTAGGAGGTGGGCTGTCTTGGGTACCCAAGACCATATACCTTGGGCCTTTATTTTGACCATCGACAAAATTATCGTTAAATTCAAGGAAACCTGAAAATGATACTTAACAAAGATAGAGAAACACCAAAGAGATAATTATCTATAATAATAAACCATAAACCTGGGTGCCAGGATGGTTAAGGATGGAGAAGATTGACACTGGATTACAAACACGAAATTGGAAAAATTCAAGCTAAACTTTTCAACCGTGACTGTGCTCCTTTATAGCTCGACGTTTTCACGACAAAATATGAACCATGGCTAGACCAAACCTCCGGGGGGCGGGGGGAGGTACTCCCAGAAAAATTGGCCGGAGGTGTGCTGCCAGCTTCCCAAAACCCTTACCCTATTTATGACCAAAATCTGCGATATTCCCTACCCTATTTATGACCCGACCCTTAAATTAAAACCCTGTTTCAGAGCAGCATTATAATTAGGCTTAGTTCCGACCGGACCGTAAACATAAATGTGAAGGGCTTTTGTTGATTTTCTTTTCGATAATGATGAAAAAGCGACCTCTTCTTAGAAACATGCCCATATCAAGGCTAGAGTGCAAAAACCATACCCTATTTATGACCAAAATGGTCTAAATAAGCCAAAATCGATACCCTATTTATGACTAAAACGGCTGAAAAACCATTCCCTTTGGGGCCGCACATACCTATATAGCCCATGTAAGGGAGTACCCCCTCGGGGGACCAAACTCGCCTTTTTATTTTTCGTCTATATATTCAACCAGAAGCTTATCACCTAGGTGATAAGCTTCTTCTTCAACCGACTTGATCGACCTATGATCCAACGTATATCGGCAGGATTATTGTTTACGGTTTCTTGCTACCTCTTGTCTCACATTCAAATGCTTGCTGTGTATAAAATTAAAAGTTTTAGGTTAATTTTACAGTTCGAATCATCAAGTTTTCAAAGCATGTAATTTTGCTTTCAAAAAGCCATAAACGTCAACCAAAATAGTATTATTGAAATTATGTGTTACTTACGACATGAAAAAAGTGGCATGAAAGTTTCCATTGTCGACATAAGGAAGACTCATGTCAAAAGGAAAGCCTTATCGGTAGAGTGAGTGGTTGATGTTTCCCATTTTCGTTGACGTTAGTAAAATGCTGTCAACTTACAGTACGCGGGACCTTTCCTCCCCTTCTCAGCAGATCACGTTTTAAATGTCACGAGGAATACAAGTTTGGTCTTGTGTCAGACCAATTTATTATTTATATTTTCTGTAAATATGCGAGTTGCATGTTGTTATATAGGAAAGCAAGGCGGCTAACGTGACTGCAAGAAAACAGTGGTCTAAACAAAGCGGATGTTTGCTAAGGTAATCGATTCCTAGATGATTTCCCGGACGGTTTCTCTCCTTGAACATAATCCAAATACACTTAAAAAAGTAACTTACCGAAAACATTAAAAAAAAGGGCTGCCGCGTAGAATCTTCTCGGGTTAACTACGTAATTTTTCTTATATAAACACATTTCATGGAGTGCGATACAAAGGAAACGTATTAACGTTTCATTTATCAAATCAGTGTCGGTAAATCGCCAGTGTGGTTTCTCTACAAACATTGCTTTCAATAGTTTCTATCATTTCCCTTTTTAATCATGCTGATACATTTTGTTATGCAAATTTACTCCTTTTGTAGAGTGATGCCGAGAGTGTTGTGTTGTTAGTTGTCGCTTTGGTTTAGGTTCTTTTAAATTAAGCTTTACAGCCTATCGCTTATTTTTAACGCTCTGATTTGTATCAGTTACCGGTGGAGACGCTGCGTTCGCCTTCAAAGCGTGCCGATAAATATACTTATGTATTAGACTGATATTTTGATATTTGAATTAAAAGGATAACATAAACCACGGTAAATGCCCCTTAATTTTCATAATTTCCACTAAAACGAACCCACAAAAATGTCACGAAGAAGACTCGTGAAGATTCGCTTGTTTCAACGAAGAGATAAACTTGTAAGAAAACGAGACCGAACGTGACTGCCAAACTTCAAATAAAACTGTTATTAAAATTGTGTCAAATTTCAGAGCAACCTTAAAATCTCCACATTGCATTAATTGTAAACTGTGGCCTTTTAGTGACGATTATTTTGTTAAAGTACGAGAAAGTGTCTAATTATTTTGATAATGTTTCTTTGGATTTTTGTCACAATTTAATATCCCACGCTGATATTAATTTAAAATTATCTTTTTATTCTAATCATTTGATGGATGTGTGTTTACAGACACTGTCACGTCGGCAGTTTTTGGCAAACTTTAACCGCAAAAATATGCAAATATTTTAATATTAGCAAGTATTTAAATGAGAATAAATATCCTGTTGTTGAAAAGAGACACTGTTAGTATTTCAAATGTTTAGTAATTTTGGGTTAGGTATTTCCGATGAGACGTCTTTTCTTATATTACAGCTTTTGACATGTAACTGAAGTACAAGAAGAAGACTTTATCGAATCGAGAACGGATTTGTTCCTCGTGATGAGTAAGTTTCTAGCGATAATATTTACTTAGTTTCAGCAAAGTGTAACTTAAATGTTAGGCGTTTTTAGTTGACGATAACATGTTAGATCTGGAATTACTCACAAACTCGACACAAACTCAAACTGTCCGATTCACGAAAAGAGCGGGCTCGTTGGTTGCTTTGTATCTCTGAACCGGCTTAAAATACGTGTTGACGTCGGCTTTTGTAAACGATTATTACAAACGTGGTTTTGTTCATTACATTTACATCATCATTCAGCTGTCGCTTTTCACAAGTTAGAGCTACTCTTGTTCAAGTGTGAGTTATTTCTATGAAAATCGGAGTCTGTTTTTCATTCTTACAGTTTTGCATAAATTTCTCCAGGTATGAAAATTTCATGATTTGTACATATGAGGGAGGATAATTCATTCGTCAAAGAAACAGCTCGAGAGTGCTATGTTACAACATGTACATATTTCTAAATTCTGAACGATTTATGAATAGCGGGAATTAAGACAAAATTTTAAGTATTGCAGCTAGAAACTGGCGAGTAGCGTTTTCGATTTTCCCAACATCAGTCTACGAACTTGTAAGGAAAAAAAACAATCGACAAATGCAGGGAAAATTAGAAACATTTTCTAGCGCAGCTACCACCAGTAATCGGATTTGCAATTGTTTAATGCAGTCTTACCTTTGCTATTCATAGCAACAACAACAAAAACAACAACCAATAATAATAGAGCGGTTTTCATTTGAATGTCGAATAGACCATTTTACAGTTGCCTGCTCGTTGACCTGGCCTCTGCATAGCAGCGAGGCTAGAGGTGACCTTACTTTGATACAGACCTCTCTGGTTTTGTCATGTAAATGTACCTGGTTAGCATAAGAACAACTTTATTTACACAACAAAAGCAGTGAGGTCTGTATCAAAACAAGGTCACCTCCAGCCTCGCTGCCATTCAAAGGCCAGGTCATTGAGCAGACAACTGTACAATAGTCTATTGTAATTGGTATTGCACTTACTACGCCACGTGGTTGGTTTAAAAAACTCGCGCCACTTTTTCATCCAATCAGGAGTAAAACCAAAACCAATCGTGACTCGCTCGCGCACGTTTTCCCGAACTTTGTGACAACTACATGTAATTACTTTGAGTTTTGATTGGTTCATTGTATTGTCTATGTCCTCTGTGATTGGCTAGAGTGATTAGTTTGGTTTTGGTTTTACGACACTCAATTAAAAACCGCTCTAATACTAATACTAATACTAATACTAATACTAATACTAATACTAATACTAATACTAATACTAATACTAATACTAATACTAATACTAATACTAATACTAATACTAATACTAATACTAATACTAATACTAATACTAATACTAATACTAATACTAATACTAATACTAATACTAATACTAATACTAATACTAATACTAATACTAATACTAATACTAATACTAATACTAATACTAATACTAATACTACTAATACTAATACTAATACTAATACTAATACTAATACTAATACTAATACTAATACTAATACTAATACTAATACTAATACTAATACTAATACTAATACTAATACTAATACTAATACTAATACTAATACTAATAATTTTTATAGCTCAAATATCATATGCATGATCATATGCGATTCACACTAACATAAAGATTAAAAAACCCGATGAGATAAAAGGTTACAAAGGACTAAGCTAATGAGATCACATAATAATAATGATAATAAACTTGACTACTTATATAGCGCTTATCCAGTCCTGTTCTAAGCGCTTTACAAAATATTAAAATATTACATATTAAAATAATATTAAAAGTAAGTCTGAAGTTTTACGTTACTGAACAAGATTTCAATATTCATAAAACGGATGTCTAAGATATAGGCGCTTGACATGGATCAGAAAAAGAATTCATACATTGAAGTAATTTTTAAAAAGATGAGTCTTAAGTTTACGTTTAAAAAGAGTAAAAGCTCTGATGAGAAAGTAGGTTTTAAGAGAATATTTATAACTGTTTGCAAAATTTTTTTAACAGAATTATTTTCCAACTGATTCCACCACACACACTGTAGTTTCTGACGCGTGTTCTGTTTTTGTTCTATATAAAAAATGCGGAACTGACCTGAACCCTACCGTACCGTACTGTACTGTACTGTAGTTTTTACTGTACACTGTGCTGTGCTGTGCTGTGCTGTGCGTGTGCTATGCAGTGCAGTGCTGAGCGGTGCTGAGCTGTGGCTGTGCTGAGCTGAGCTAAGCTGTGCTGTGTTTGTGCTGTTGTTATGCTGCTGTGCTGAGCTGTGCTATGCTGTGCTGTGCTGTGCTGTACTGTGCTGTGCTGAGCTGTTCTGAGCGGTGCTGTGTTGTACTCTGCTGAGCTGAGCTTTGGAATGCTGTTTTGAGATGAGTTGTGCTGTGGCTGTGCTGTGCAGTGCAGTGCTGTGCTGTGCTGTGCTGTGCTGTGCTGTGCTGTGCTGTGCTGTGCTGTGCTGTGCTGTGCTGTGCTGTGCTGAGCTGAGCTGAGCTGAGCTGAGCTGAGCTGAGCTGAGCTGAGCTGAGCTGAGCTGAGCTGAGCTGAGCTTAGCTGAGCTGAGCCGAGCTGAGTTGGGCTGTGCTGTGCTGTACTATGCTGTGCTTAGCTGTGCTGAGCTGCGCTGTTCTGTGCTGTACTGTGCTGACCTGTGCTGTGTTGAGCTGAGCTGATCTGTGCTGTGCTGTGCGGTGCTGAGCTGCGCTGTTCTGTGTTCAGCTGTGCTGTGCTGTTTTTGAGCTGTGCTGAGCTGTGCTGAGCTGTGCCTGACGCTGTGACTGGAGCTGTGATCCTGAGCTGTGCTGAGCTCTTTTTTTGTGTGTGCTGAGCTGTGCGGAGCTGTGCCTGGAAGCTGTGCAGGAGCTGTGCTGAGCTGTTGCTGAGCTGTGCTGAGCTGTGCCCACAGCTAAGCTCGGCTCAGCCCTCAGCTCAAGCTCAGCCCCACAGAACAGCACAACGCCACAGCACAGCACCAGCACAGCACAGCACGAGCAACAGCACAGCCACAGCACCGACACAGCACAGCCACCGACACAGCCCACAGCACAGCACCAGCCACAGCACAGCACAGCACAGCCACACAGCACAGTGTACAGTCAAAAATACAGTACAAGTACAGTACGGCGTACGGTAGGGTGCAGGTCAGTTCTGCATTTTTTTATATAGAAGCAAAAACAGAACACGCGTCAGAAACTACCAGTGTGTATGTGTGGAATCAGTTGGAAAATAAATTCTGTTAAAAAATTTTGCAAACAGTTATAAATATTCTCTTTAAAAACCTACTTTCTTATCAGAGCTTTTACTCTTTTAAACGTAAACTTAAGACTCAATCTTTTTAAAAAATGACTTCAATGTAAGAATTCTTTTTCTGATCCATGTCAAGCGCCTATAATCTTAGACATCGGTTGTTGTGAATATTGAAATCTTAGGTAAAACGTAAACTTCAGACTTACTTTTAATATTATTTTAATATGTAATATTTTAATATTTTTGTAAAGCGCTTAGAACAGGACTGGATAAGCGCTATATAAGTAGTCAAGTTTATTATCATTATTATTATGTTGATCTCATTAGCTTAGTCCTTTGTAACCTTTTATCTCATTGGGATTTTAGTCTTTATGTTAGTGTGAATCGCATATGATCATGCATATGATATTTGAGCCATAAAAATTATTAGTATTAGTATTAGTATTAGTATTAGTATTAGTATTAGTATAGTATTAGTATTAGTATTAGTATTAGTATTAGTATTAGTATTAGTATTAGTATTAGTATTAGTATTAGTATTAGTATAGTATTAGTATTAGTATTAGTATTAGTATTAGTATTAGTATTAGTATTAGTATTAGTATTAGTATTAGTATTAGTATTAGTATTAGTATTAGTATTAGTATTAGTATTAGTATTAGATTAGTATTAGTATAGTATTAGTATTAGTATTAGTATTAGTATTAGTATTAGTATTAGTATTAGTATTAGTATTAGTATTAGTATTAGTATTAGTATTAGTATTAGTATTAGTATTAGTATTAGTATTAGTATTAGTATTAGTATTAGTATTAGTATTAGTATTAGTATTAGTATTAGTATTAGTATTAGTATTAGTATTAGTATTAGTATTAGTATTAGTATTAGTATTAGTATTAGTATTAGTATTAGTATTAGTATTAGTATTAGTATTAGTATTAGATTAGTATTAGTATTAGTATTAGTATTAGTATTAGTATTAGTATTAGTATTAGTATTAGTATTAGTATTAGTATTAGTATAGTATTAGTATTAGTATTAGTATTAGTATTAGTATTAGTATTAGTATTAGTATTAGTATTAGTATTAGTATTAGTATTAGTATTAGTATTAGTATTAGTATTAGTATTAGTATTAGTATTAGTATTAGTATTAGTATTAGTATTAGTATTAGTATTAGTATTAGTATTAGTATTAGTATTAGTATTAGTATTAGTATTAGAGCGGTTTTTAATTGAGTGTCGTAAAACCAAAACCAAACTAATCACTCTAGCCAATCACAGAGGACATAGACAATACAATGAACCAATCAAAACTCAAAGTAATTACATGTAGTTGTCGCAAAGTGCGGGAAAACGTGCGCGAGCGAGTCACGATTGGTTTTGGTTTTACTCCTGATTGGATGAAAAAGTGGCGCGAGTTTTTTAAACCAACCACGTGGCGTAGTAAGTGCAATACCAATTACAATAGACTATTGTACAGTTGTCTGCTCAATGACCTGGCCTTTGAATGGCAGCGAGGCTGGAGGTGACCTTGTTTTGATACAGACCTCACTGCTTTTGTTGTGTAAATAAAGTTGTTCTTATGCTAACCAGGTACATTTACATGACAAAACCAGAGAGGTCTGTATCAAAGTAAGGTCACCTCTAGCCTCGCTGCTATGCAGAGGCCAGGTCAACGAGCAGGCAACTGTAAAATGGTCTATTCGACATTCAAATGAAAACCTCTCTATTATTATTGTTGTTGTTGTTGTTGTTGTGTTGTTGTTGCTATGAATAGCAAAGGTAAGACTGCATTAAACAATTGCAAATCCGATTACTGGTGGTAGCTGCGCTAGAAAATGTTTCTAATTTTCCCTGCATTTGTCGATTGTTTTTTTTTCCTTACAAGTTCGTAGACTGATGTTGGGAAAATCGAAAACGCTACTTGCCAGTTTCTAGCTGCAATACTTAAAATTTTGTCTTAATTCCCGCTATTCATAAATCGTTCAGAATTTAGAAATATGTACATGTTGTAACATAGCACTCTCGAGCTGTTTCTTTGACGAATGAATTATCCTCCCTCATATGTACAAATCATGAAATTTTCATACCTGGAGAAATTATGCAAAACTGTAAGAATGAAAAACAGACTCCGATTTTCATAGAAATAACTCACACTTGAACAAGAGTAGCTCTAACTTGTGAAAAGCGACAGCTGAATGATGATGTAAATGTAATGAACAAAACCACGTTTGTAATAATCGTTTACAAAAGCCGACGTCAACACGTATTTTAAGCCGGTTCAGAGATACAAAGCAACCAACGAGCCCGCTCTTTTCGTGAATCAGACAGTTTGAGTTTGTGTCGAGTTTGTGAGTAATTCCAGATCTAACATGTTATCTTCAACCAAAAACGCCTAACATTTAAGTTACACTTTGCTGAAACTAAGTAAATATTATCGCTAGAAACTTACTCATCACGAGGAACAAATCCGTTCTCGATTCGATAAAGTCTTCTTCTTGTACTTCAGTTACATGTCAAAAGCTGTAATATAAGAAAAGACGTCTCATCGGAAATACCTAACCCAAAATTACTAAACATTTGAAATACTAACAGTGTCTCTTTTCAACAACAGGATATTTATTCTCATTTAAATACTTGCTAATATTAAAATATTTGCATATTTTTGCGGTTAAAGTTTGCCAAAAACTGCCGACGTGACAGTGTCTGTAAACACACATCCATCAAATGATTAGAATAAAAAGATAATTTTAAATTAATATCAGCGTGGGATATTAAATTGTGACAAAAATCCAAAGAAACATTATCAAAATAATTAGACACTTTCTCGTACTTTAACAAAATAATCGTCACTAAAAGGCCACAGTTTACAATTAATGCAATGTGGAGATTTTAAGGTTGCTCTGAAATTTGACACAATTTTAATAACAGTTTTATTTGAAGTTTGGCAGTCACGTTCGGTCTCGTTTTCTTACAAGTTTATCTCTTCGTTGAAACAAGCGAATCTTCACGAGTCTTCTTCGTGACATTTTTGTGGGTTCGTTTTAGTGGAAATTATGAAAATTAAGGGGCATTTACCGTGGTTTATGTTATCCTTTTAATTCAAATATCAAAATATCAGTCTAATACATAAGTATATTTATCGGCACGCTTTGAAGGCGAACGCAGCGTCTCCACCGGTAACTGATACAAATCAGAGCGTTAAAAATAAGCGATAGGCTGTAAAGCTTAATTTAAAAGAACCTAAACCAAAGCGACAACTAACAACACAACACTCTCGGCATCACTCTACAAAAGGAGTAAATTTGCATAACAAAATGTATCAGCATGATTAAAAAGGGAAATGATAGAAACTATTGAAAGCAATGTTTGTAGAGAAACCACACTGGCGATTTACCGACACTGATTTGATAAATGAAACGTTAATACGTTTCCTTTGTATCGCACTCCATGAAATGTGTTTATATAAGAAAAATTACGTAGTTAACCCGAGAAGATTCTACGCGGCAGCCCTTTTTTTTAATGTTTTCGGTAAGTTACTTTTTTAAGTGTATTTGGATTATGTTCAAGGAGAGAAACCGTCCGGGAAATCATCTAGGAATCGATTACCTTAGCAAACATCCGCTTTGTTTAGACCACTGTTTTCTTGCAGTCACGTTAGCCGCCTTGCTTTCCTATATAACAACATGCAACTCGCATATTTACAGAAAATATAAATAATAAATTGGTCTGACACAAGACCAAACTTGTATTCCTCGTGACATTTAAAACGTGACCTGCTGAGAAGGGGAGGAAAGGTCCCGCGTACTGTAAGTTGACAGCATTTTACTAACGTCAACGAAAATGGGAAACATCAACCACTCACTCTACCGATAAGGCTTTCCTTTTGACATGAGTCTTCCTTATGTCGACAATGGAAACTTTCATGCCACTTTTTTCATGTCGTAAGTAACACATAATTTCAATAATACTATTTTGGTTGACGTTTATGGCTTTTTGAAAGCAAAATTACATGCTTTGAAAACTTGATGATTCGAACTGTAAAATTAACCTAAAACTTTTAATTTTATACACAGCAAGCATTTGAATGTGAGACAAGAGGTAGCAAGAAACCGTAAACAATAATCCTGCCGATATACGTTGGATCATAGATCGATCAAGTCGGTTGAAGAAGAAGCTTATCACCTAGGTGATAAGCTTCTGGTTGAATATATAGACGAAAAATAAAAAGGCGAGTTTGGTCCCCCGAGGGGGTATTCTCTTACATGGGCTATATAGGTATGTGCGGCCCCAAAGGGAATGGTTTTTCAGCCGTTTTAGTCATAAATAGGGTATCGATTTTGGCTTATTTAGACCATTTTGGTCATAAATAGGGTATGGTTTTTGCACTCTAGCCTTGATATGGGTATGTTTCTAAGAAGAGGTCGCTTTTTCATCATTATCGAAAAGAAAATCAACAAAAGCCCTTCACATTTATGTTTACGGTCCGGTCGGAACTAAGCCTAATTATAATGCTGCTCTGAAACAGGGTTTTAATTTATGGGTCGGGTCATAAATAGGGTAGGGAATATCGCAGATTTTGGTCATAAATAGGGTAAGGGTTTTTGGGAAGCTGGCAGCACACCTCCGGCCAATTTTTCTGGGAGTACCTCCCCCGCCCCCCGGAGGTTTGGTCTAGCCATGGTTCGTATTTTGTCGAGAAAACGTCGAGCTATAAAGGAGCACAGTCACGGTTGAACGGTTTGAAAAGTTTAGCCTAGATTTTTTTAAAATTTCGTTGTTTGTAATCCCGTGTCAATCTTCTCCATCCTTAACCATCCTGGCACCCAGGTTTATGGTTTATTATTATAAATAGTTATCTCTTTGGTGTTTTTCTATCTTTGTTAAGTATCATTTTCAGGTTTCCTTGAATTTAACGATAATTTTGTCGATGGTCAAAATAAAGGCCCAAAGTATATGGTCTTGGGTACCCAAGACAGTCCACCTCCTAAGGCAACTTTATCGAGCGTTTATGTGTGAGACGTGGTTCTTGTAGGCCGAATCAAAGCTGACCCTGAATGATTATTCATAACCCTTATTGAATGATCAAATATGCAAATATCCCTCTGTCTTTGAGTTTCCCTCGGTCACCCGATCACAGTGGGTTGTGCCGCGTTAATTTTCACTTCTTTGATACGAATAAGGCATTACGTGACACGCACCACGCAGAGAGTTGTCTCTGCTGACGAGCCAAAGCGTTCATATGAAAGAATTGTCCCGCCTGCCAGGGTGACCCTACCTGCCGAGGTGAAACAACTCGCCCACTCAGGTTGTTTCGCCAACCGAGACGAGTTCGAGATCCTAATATAAATGGTTGGTTGAATTTTGCAAAGGAACAAGCCAAAAGTCACCTCGGTCAGGGTAACTCGGCCTAAACTCAAAATAACCTGACGACCATACCCAAATTCGCCCAAAACTGTGGGGATATCTTTCTTGTTACGGTTATGTGGTACGCGAGGGAATTTTAGTTCAGCGGACAACAGGTAAACTACCGGTGTTTAGTTGCGAGCTTATTGCTCCATTTTCAAAACCTCTTTTCAATTTGACTGAATCACTTATTTTGGAAGTGACCACGATCTTAACCAAATCAAGTCAGTGACTTGGTATCGATGGACATAAGGACAGTAGACATGTTTTCTGATTGGCTAATTGTGAATTTGGGTACGGTAATAAAATGACCACTAAAAATTTCATCAGTCTACATGATAAAATACGACCATCGTAATTTGCAACAAGAAGGAAAAACTAAGATACGTTTGAAGGACGAATTTAACAAACATCACAGAACCGTCGAAAGATATAACTCTATAGATCCAAACATACCACAGCCATGTTTCCGAACACTTTCTTTATTTCCCTGACATGCAGCTCATCTCAATTTTGAAACTCTTTCAATTCCCTCTTGTGACTCTAGTGGTAAAGCTAGGGAAGCCACACTTATTATCCAAGCTAAATAAAACTTTTGAACTAAAAAATTCAACATTATGGCTTAGTTAAATTCTACTTTGTGTGGGCTTTGCTTAATCTTAAATGTGAAATGGACCTTTCCCGCAATCCAACAAACAATGGCACTGAGTCGAGGT